>JARTUT010000691.1:0-23989 GCA_030674115.1 Micraspis discolor | reverse complement strand
TTAGGGTTAACTGCAACAAAAAAAGCCCTCATTATAACAACAAACACAATTATCAAAAGAAAAAATACAAAGCAGGCCAATGAGGACTTATTAACAGAAAAAATGTTTAGTTGATTTGAATATCTGAAGGCCAAGAAAGAGGAATTCTATTTGACAAAGAGGGAACAGTAGGTGGAGGCAGAACTTACCTTGAAGTTAATAGAAATAGAAGAGGCGAAATTGCGTTTAGAAGTGATGAAAAAAAAAAAAAAATGTTATAGGAAAAATAAATAACTTAAATTAAAAGTTCTCTCATTTACCCCTTGATTAAAAATACAGGTATTCTCTTACATCTTGCAGAGAGATAGAAAGTTCTGACGTCTTTCTCACACAAAGTGACGTTATCTGAGTTGCAAAAACAAGCTTTCAGTTAAGAATTCCTCGGCTATCACACACGCTTTGCTATAAAATATACATATATTTTTTCCTACTAATTATGGCATTTCTCCTCATTAATAAAGGTAATAATTTCATACCATTGTACCAATTTGAATATTTGTATCTCAGATGACTTCACAAAATGAGAAGCTTAAATACTGAATAAAATTAAGAAATTTGAAGAGAATACTTGTTTTATACCCTGCCACTCACCTGAAATATTGAATTGCTATTTATCTTCTGAATGCATTTCCTTCCGACAGTAGCATGTATTGACTCAAACAATGCAACCAAGTACATTTGGAAAGCTTGCTATGTTATAGAAGCCTGTCTCAGTTTCTAGAATTTCGGTATCATTTTTGGCATACATATAAATCTTTCAGATAGTATGGCTATTTTCTTGCTCACATTGAAAATAACTTTAGATACTGTTGATTTATAAACATTGATATCATCACCTATAACAATTTGAAAAGTGCCTGTGGCATAGTATCGTGAGCAATGCACACCTGTTCTAAAACAGATAATGCCACTTTTCTCTGGTCTGGGATAAAACTGGATTCAGTTCATCGCATAAATATCCCACTGTTCAGTCGGTATCTTTGCCTAAAAATATTTGAAGAATCAATATCATATTACGAGAATAATTCTAATAGAAAACATCCAAGACACTTTCATAAACAAATAAGTAATGTTTACTGTTAGTACTTACCCAAAATCTTCATCTGAATGATTTCCATCGGAGATCTGCGAATCCTTATCTGTCGAGGTATTGCTATATTATTGATGAATTCCAGAATTTCTTTATCTGATGAGGAACTTGAAAATATTTCTTTTGTCAATTCCATGTTTGAGTTGTATATGAACTTAAATTTTCGGAGATATAATTTTGAGGTTATCTTGGAATTGTCATGTCAACATTCACTAGTTAACGTCGAGATAACCCGTCATCGGGACGAGTTAAGATAAATGGAGTTTATGTGTAGTTTATCTGTCGGCGCGGTAGTCAGAAACCCAATTCGACAGTTATCTCTGGTTTAACTTTCTCGAATAGATAAACTGAGTTTATTTTGACTTCAGAAACCGGCCAATAGTCGTTAAAGGTTCTAGAACACCGTATCATGCTCTGCCGTTTCGATTCCCTCTTCGTAGATCCGTTGTTTATGCTCTGAACACTTAATTTTCAACGCGAAGTAAAGTTAATTCAGCCTTTCGGCAAGCTCCAGAAACTTAAAGGATAAATGCTACCTGATTCATTAAATGTTGCTCATTGAAGGTTTCTTTAAGAAAATGGACAATGTTTTCTTCACTGAAAACTTTTTACTTTTCAGGCTGTCGTTTTATTAAAGCCAGTAAATTTGTTTACTTCTCAATGTCAATATATTTCTTCGGTTCATCGTACTACTATTATAAATGCGAATGTAGGTTAAGCTTTCACGCAAAAACTACTTAACCGATCATTATGCAACTTTGTACATATACTCTTGAAGGTATTAGAAGTATCATAAAATACTTTTTATTGAAAAAATTTGTTTTACGTAAAATAAAAAAAAATTTAGTCAAAAACTCGGCAAATTTAGCTACTTCAACGCCATCTAGCATTACAGTAATGAAGTTTCAACTCTGAATACTGTAATACCGTCCCACTGTATTACCGACGGTGACGACAATATCTAATTCATACCCATACTTATTTAATGGCTCCACTGCAGGCGAAGCCGCGGGTAAAAAGCTCGTCGAATATAAGTGTTTAAATCTGATATTCGATTAAAATTTTTTTTATTCCACAGATAATATGGATGTCGACTCGGATAAGGTTGAAGATGGTAACTGACAGTATACTTTGAGTATTTTGATGTCGATAATTTTCCGTTCTTAATTGTCGGTGGATTAATTTTATATTTTTCAATTACTTTACTTATACAGAATAATTGTTGAATGTATACATATTTGTTAATTTTTTTGTACATATTGTATAGTTGAATGTTTTCAAACCAGAAATTTATATTTTTTTGTAAATAGACGTAAGTTTTAAATTTTGAATTATTTTCTACATTATAACTTGAATAAATTTTGTGACTGCTATCTGTTTTATGTTATTTCCTACATGAACGCATCAACCCAGTCCCGCCGCTAGCTATCTGAGCGCCCTCGTGCAAATACTGTTATGCCGCCCCCAATAGGGCGCTACATCAAGGGCGTACCCAGAAACCATTTCGGGGGGGTGTTGTTGGCAATTCAATGATATTGAATTATTGTTATATATATATTATATTTTTGTTATTTCTATTTATAAAATTGGAAAACGATATAGATACACACTCAAATATTTATCTAAAAAAAAAATCACTTTTCTCGCTGCCCCCTGGACGTGCCGTGCCGCCCTAGTGCCGGGTACGCCTTGCACGCCCGCTTACGGCGGGCCTGGTTCCTGATGTCTGTGCATACGCATACAGTAGGCGTAAACCTCCTGAAGTTCCATTGGTTTTTGATATTTCAACTAATCGTAAAGAAATTACGACTATACTAAGCATTCAGTAGGCCTAAACCTCCTGAAATTCCATTGGTTCCAGATATATCAACTAATCGTAAAGAAATGACGTCTGTACATACGTATGCAGTAGGCGTAAACCTCCTGAAATTCCATTGGTTCCAGATATATCAACTAATCGTAAAGAAATTACGACTATACTAAGCATTCAGTAGGCCTAAACCTCCTGAAACTCCATTGGTTCCAGATATATCAACTAATCATAAAGAAATGACGTCTGTACATACGTATGCAGTAGGCGTAAACCTCCTGAAATTTCATTGGTTCCTGATATAGTAACATTTTGAAATTACAATCCCAAAATTTATTTAGATTCTATCGTCTCTTGATCTATTTGAAAATAATTTATTTCAAATTAATTTGCTATACCATCTATTGTTGAATATTGTTATTTCCTGTACATAAGGTATTATTCTTTATAGATATGTGTTCATTAAAATTTTCGGTGGGGGTGTCTGGAATTGGATGTTGTTATCGCGAATTAATTCATTCCATCTTTGAAACTGATAGTATGCAGACATTATCTCTCGATTAAGAATTTGTTAATTCACGTTTACATATTATCCAAGGAATTTTATAATATTCTTTTCGTGTATCCATTTCTAGAAGGTGAGTTCAAAATAATTAAGCGAATTGATTTTCTGATTTAAGTATATTTTTTAGGGATTCCTGTATTATCGTATTCTTAGATTCTTTTATTCTCGTCTCCTTAAATTCTTCGTTTCATATAATCTCAGATTTCTCGACTCTTCGATTCAACAACCACTCCATACACTATCACCGAAGTTTTCTCAACAACTAACATCATTTGAAGAAAAGTGAGTACCTATAAGTTTATCGCCTTCCTGAACAAAGAGATTGTTCACCAGAGTGAGATTACTTCTTCAATTTCGTACACCGTCATCCTGAGATCACATTCGTATGTTTATTAGTTTTTATACGAATAGAACTCAAAATTGTGTCTAAACTAATTGGCGTCCATATTATCACATAAAGAAAAGATCACAAATTCTTATTCAAGTCAAATGAACCTACGTCCTTAAATGTTCTCCGGCCAACAGCTGCTGTACGTTTTATGTCCTTCTTTTAACATCAAATAGTCAAGGAGAAAAATTACGCGACAATATCTCAACTAATCGTAAAAAAATGACGTCTTTACATACGTATGCAGTAGGCGTAAACCTCCTGAAAATTCATTGGTTCCTGATATTTCAACCAATCGTAAAGAAATGACGACTGTACATACACACGAGCCTTTATTTGAGCGATGCACTGTTGTTGAGTTAATCCACGTCGAAAGTTGTAAAAAATAATCGCACGAAAATGTTCACGATTTAATTCCATTTTTTAGGCGAGATGAATCTTTTAAGTGACTGTAAAAAATACAAATAGCGCTCATATGTCAGAACGTTCTTACTACGTATAACCTCAAAAATTTTAAACTTAAAGAAAAAGCTGTCAGTTGGCAAATTGCAACACTAGGGTTTTCCAATTCCGAAATATAAAAGACAACCTTCGTAACCTATATCTCTTCTTCTTCTTCTTGATTCTCAAACAGACTGCTCGGCAGCCAATGATGCCCTTGACTGGAGAGATCTGAATATGGACTCAGCCTGAAAGACTATGCACCCAATCTCTGTGTTATTGTAATGTTTCTTTTTCCTAATTCCTGGGTCCTGGGGCATCAGGAGTCTTGGAATTCCAATCCCAGGCTAGGTAAACTGAGAGACATTATTTACATTATCCAAAGTCAAAGACTGAATTTCATGCTCTGAAAGCTACAGGTGAATGGTTAAAGGATAAAGGTAGGAAACAAGCAACAAAGGCACATGCGTACATAGGAACCAAAACCCAGGCAAATCAAGCTTGACACTATACTCTCAAGTTACTACACGTTATAAATTCTACTATCAAATCCAGCACTTCCAGTTTGTCAGAGAAAATACTATCGTATATGTTAACAGGAAAATGTTGGTCATGCAAGGAAAGTGCAGCATATAATCCACTGCTTCTGCTCAAGTTATTAGCGCAACCGAAAAACAGATGTACGATATCTCCTATCTCTCCGCATTCGCATAAATTCGTATCTCTAAGTCCTATTCTGTGAAGGTGGGATGGAGTAAGGCAATGACCGGATCTAAACCGTAGGACAACCGTGAAGAATCTACGAGGTCGATTAATTTTCGAGAACCAGGGGTTGTCCTGGAATGAACTGCGTGTGGTGTATAGCGCGTAAATGCGCCCTTTTAGGGTACATATCTCGTAAAACTGATTAATCCAAGTGTCCTTCAATAGTCTTCGAAAGTCTAGCCACAATTCTCGAGGACCACCTGGGATGGAAGGGGGGCCAACTTGATATCTGCCTTGATTGGCTAGCATATCAGCAATATCATTGCCATGTATATAAGAATGGCTGGGAACCCAAATGCACCTGATCACTAATCCAGCTGTCCTGGCCTGATACAAAAGTTTGAATGTTCTAACCGAGATACAATCAGTATTGGAGTTGAAATTTGCAGATTTAAGAGTCTCCAACACACTCAACGAATCTGACACAATTAGAGATCTTGGGATATTATGTTGCAGAATTATCTGAACAGCAGTTCCCACTGCATACATTTCTGCGGTGAATATGGACCAGTGATCTGGTAGGCGAGCAGACATCCTTACCAGTGGGTCCGAGCAGTATACACCATAGCCTACAGAGTCGGGAGATCTGGATAGAGAAGCATCTGTAAATAAAATTCGATGTTGGGAAAACTTTTCCGCCACTAATGCAGCAAACTCTTGAGGGTTCGATAATGAATACTTAGGAAGATCTGAGTTGTGTACATATACTTTGCTTAGTCTTATCTCAAGCGGAATTTCATAGAAAGGTATGTTTTGCATGCTATTTATGAGTCGCTTTCTGGAAGAGAGGTCAAAAAAGGCCCGAATAAGAGGGGGAATGGTTGTACGCGCCCAAAGATGGTCCAACTGTTCATGCTCTCCAATTATCTTGCACACTGGATGGTCTTCCACCTGTAGAATCTTCGACACATACTTAAACGCAAGCCACCTACGTCTCAATGAGAGAGGAAGCTGTGCTGCCTCATAAAGGATGACATTTGTGGGAGTAGAACCCAGCAAGGACATAGACGCTCGCAGAACAGCATATTGTGCTCTATCTAGACGCTCCAAGTTGGATTTGGAGCATCTCCCGTAAAGAAAGCTCGCATAATCTAAATGCGGTAGAGCCAACACTTTAAATATTCTGATCAGTACGGCTGGATGGCAGCCCCATTTCGTCTTGCCCAAGGCTTTGATGATATTTAGTGCTCCTAAAGTTTTGTCACATGCAGTGGCAATCTGCTTGCCCCAGCGGAAATTGCTCCTAAGTTGGACACCCAGATATTTGACTGAGGGTTTCCAAGGTATAACGTGATCTCGACAAGATATGCTAGGGAGGGAAGAGGGAGTCCTAGATTTAGAAAAGAACATGGTTGATGACTTGTCAGGGGAAAGAGAAAGATTTCTTTGAGACATCCAGGTGAGTATCCTCCCTAGATCAGTTGAGAGTTAGTCTGCCATCAACTTCAAATCAGTGCCACTTACAAGTAGAGAAAATCTTCTGCAAACTGCAGGCTAACTGTACCGGGGGATAGTGTACCAGACGGTAGGAGGGAGTACAAGTTATAAAGGGGAGGAGCCAACACTGAACCCTGCCCCAGACCACAAGAGGAGATCACAGGACCTAATATAATGCCAACAGCTGGGTGAGTGATATACAAAGTTCTGTTCACAAGCAGCTGCTTTATCAACCGAATGAGAGTAGAGGGGACACAGGCCATCTCAAGATCGCCCAAAAGCACAAATGGGAGAACGTGGTCGTAAGCACCCTGATATCCAAAAACACCGCCATCACCCTCTCACCGCGACTATTCTCTATATTCTAAATGGCAACAAATAACGCGCATATTTGATCATTAATGAATGATTGTAACGATGCTAAATAAAGCCCCAAAATAATGGATTAATTGAGCATTAATGAATGATTGTAACGATGCTAAATAAAGCCCCAAAATAAAGGATTCCTTCACCAATCTATTTATTTATCAATATTTTTTTTTATTTTAACAATATCTGCGATGAAGTCCGAATCAATTAGGATAAATTATTTCATTATGTATTTCAGTTGACTGGAAGATAATGAAATATTTCGATGAATCGATTATAGAGTTGAAAAAGAATTTATTGAGATCTGCAGCTATAATTTTTTTATTCATTTGTTAATATTTAGTTGTATCAGTAATCAGTAATTATTTACTATTCAATTAATAAAATAAAATTTGTGACAGAAATCAGATTTTTTATTTCAACATATTCTACATCTTGTTGGACCCTATTTTTTAATCCATAATTATACATAAAAAATTATAACTTATACTTAATATAAAAGTAAAATTTTTATAATTTGAATTTCTCTTACAGACGGATAAATCTAATAGGTGGACTTCAATAATATCATAATTATTGTTTTATTTTGAACGATTTTGTTCATAGGAAGGAATACGTTTGGAAATATGAACAATTAATGGAATTTAGTGTAACGGGCGGTCAATGTTTGGTGAATTATTGTATCACAAAATGAAAATGTTCGATAGAAATATATTTGAAACCTACCCAACCAACAAATTTTTGTTTTATAGTAATTTTAGAAGAATGTGGTGAAAAAATTATTATACAAATTTTATGTACTCCCTTTGAGGGGCTGTATCTTAACAAGGGATGCTCCAAAGAAGTTTCTTTATAGGTTTTCGATGAGGAATCACCTCCTAAAACATTTTACATTTATTTAGTTACACCCTGTATACCCCTAAACGTAAAATTGTTTTATAAAAGTTTTATAAATAAGTTGAAAGAACGTTCTGTGAACTAAATTATAGAACAAAATGGTTTCATGCAAACAGTTGTGAAACAGTCAGTTAACTGACTCAAAGCACTATAAAATTTAACGTTCGTTTAGAACAAAATAAAACAATAACTTTGTTAGTTGGGTATAGATAGAATTATCATATTTCAACAATAATTTAGAGCAGTATCAAAGAGCTTATTGAATCTTAAAATTATTACAATTTTTCTTCGAATATTCTAAACATTTAGTAACTTGTAAATTTTATATGTTCTCAAATTGAAACTCAAATGATGAGGAGGAGCTTATTGGGTTTTATTTAGATGAATCACAAGCTATTAAATTTAATGCTCAACTTTCAAACCATAAGGTTCTCTCAGATTTTTATTCCTTCGAGTGTATATTTAATGATTTCTGAATTATTTTATATTTCACACTTTCGTCTTATGTAAAAAACTCGGTACTGCAAATTAACATATATTATCACAGTATGAAATCCTACATGTCTAAGGTTTATCTGTTTCTCTGCCTATTAAATAGAATTTTCATTGTAAAACATCGGTTTACAGTTTTAGGTACAACATTATTCTTATATAAAATGATTAATTCATATATGAAATATATAACAGATAGGAATATTTTGAAGCAAATAGTTAAAAAAAAGTTTCTAGGTATTATTTTGGATGCAAAATTTATCTGATGTACCAAAAGTAATGATAAGTGTGTACCTTAGACTACATAAGAATGGACCCGACCCCCTAGTTGATTCTGCTATTTTATGTCAGAGACCACAGATGGAAAGAAATTCAGGTGAAAGTCAAGACGCTGCTTGACAATTTGAAGGTCACATGTTCTAAAAGACACACGTTGCCACCTCTGTATCGAAAATAAATACGCAAATTGAAGAAAATTTGTGAGAGTCAGTATTAGGTGTTTCATATTTTTTATTATTAATAACTTTTCGTCGCACTAAAAATGGTTCGTAAGTGTGCAGGTTGTATTAAAGACAGTAATTTTAATCCGAATTTATCGTTCCATAGATAACTATATGGTTGGAATCGAAGTATTTAGTTATTTACATGTTCAGTAGCGTAGAAAGTTTTAATAGAGAAGTTTTCAATGAGATTATTATAAGATAAAATGCGGTTTTCTTGAATTAAGGTTCCCAGATGACGATGAAAAAAGAAGAATTTGGGCTTCGCTGTTGGGATGGTCAAGTATTTGCCCAAAGAAAGCAATTTTCTTTTGTTCAGATCATTTTGACCCTGAAGATATTGTGACCCGAGTAAATGGAAAATGATTTTATGCGGTGTTGCCGGCTGAGGTTTCACAAGAGACTTTCAATGAGGGAGAGAAAACAATATAATATGATATGTCTAGCGATGCTGGATAATGGGTCTTTATAAGCAAAAGACCATATCTAATCGAAATTCCCAGACATTCCAGACAGTAATAAACCTCTCAAAAATATCACACCAATAATCATAAAACCTATGATTTAAAACAAAATTTATTGATCCCCTACATGGAAATCTTGATGGATGTACGACGTAATAAAATTTGAAAATTAGCTAGGGGAGTTCGACATATGATATATTTACGTGACCCTCTCGACCTTAAGAGCTTATGGTTCCTAAATTTAACAATGGGAAAAAAATGGATCTTTAGTAAAAAATTGTGACCCGAGTAAATGGAAAAAGATTTTATGCGGTGTTGCCGAGTGAGGTTTCAAAAGAGACTTTCAATGAGGAAGTCCAAACAAATCGACATTTTACATAGGAATGCTTTGTCTATCTTTTGTAGTCTAAGTTGTGTACCAATGAATGTGGATATCGAAATTTTCAAATAATGCATGTTATCTCATGAAGACACAATATGAAAGTAAATATAAACACAATATTTGAAATTACATTGAACCCAAAGGTCTACAAGAGGGAGAGCCTGAAATAAATTTTTTAGTAAATCTATTCTCACTTAGTCCAAACATTCATTCAGCAAAAGTATGTACAGTTTTTTTCAGGGACATCCTGTATCAATAGCTTTCATTTGAAGTATAATCATATATTTAAGTGTGTGAAGTTGGCCCATGTAATTCTATGTACTCTTCTAGATTTTCCACAAAATTAATAAAAGCACTTTTCTAAAAATTTCATTCGAGCTACATTCAGCTGATGTGGCTATGTGGTTTCAACAGGACGGTGTCACTAGCCACACAGCACACGTAATCGGTTTATTGAAGCAGACATTTGGTGAGCGTGTTATTTCCAGAAACGGCCCCGTCGATTGGCCGCCTCATTCGTGCCATTTGACGCCTCTGGACTATTTTCTTTGGGGCTACGTCAAGTCACTGGTCTATGCCAACAAGCCGACGATATTGCAAGAGTTCCGAGACAACACTGAACGCGAAATAGCGGCCGTTTCGGCTGTAATGTGTGGCCGAGTCTTCGAAAATTGGGTTCAGATAATTGACCGCTACAAACGGGCCCATATGAACGAAGACAAGTTCCATTCATAAATGTTATGTTTGTACTTCAAGCCGATAATAAAGTTTTTGAAATATCTCAAATGGTTTGTGTTTTATTGAGATTCAAAGTTGTCAAGTGTCTGTTGGAAAACTCTTTATTTACATCACAACTGTTGCACAAATTTCTACACTCAATTGCAATGAAAAAAAATTCAAGTGCTGGGCTAACTTCCAAATATACTGTTATGATAGTAACGCTCTGTCGCGTTGGAAGAGCCGTTCAACAGAAACTGAACATGCGCAGAAAAAAGATTCCATGCTGGGATACGGTCGTACGTTTCAATTTGTTTATTTAAACTTTCCGCCTTTTTGACAATGGAATGTCGATTATCCGAAGTGGTAGCGAGAAAATTTTTTCGATTATTTTTCTGACCCAATTATCGACCAATAGAATTGCACCATTCGACGTCACGTGGTACAACCTACATGGTATTATACTGATAATTTTTGAAAATTTTCTGGTAGTTGCTATATATAAACAAAATATGATCCAGTCAAATTAAGCACACGTCAAACTGACAGGTTGAATTCAATTGTGAAAATTGGAGATTTTGCATGAAAATGAGTCGATTTGGAGTTTGTTCTCTGTCCACCATCGATAAAAAAGTCAAAGGAAATGTTCCCATTAATACGGAGAAGGCAAAAAAACAGTTTGGAACCAATTTACTACTTTTTGTACTGAGAGGGAATACACATTGAGTGCTGCAACGAGTTAAGCGCAATTGGCAAACATTATGAAAGATTACGCTTACAATATGAAGAAAATGGATGGAGAAGACTATAAGGAAGGTACAATAAAAACAATGTGGAATCAGACTGCCAAATTACTTCAAGAAAAGTATTTGAACGATTTCGACATCAAAATCAACCCATTTTCGGATGCTGCATTCAAGACCGCTCGAGGAGCTCGTGATGCCAAGCGTAAGGCTTTACAATCTATTCCGGAAAAATGGAGGGCAAGTGCAGCAGCGTTGGAGGAAAAAGATTGGGATGCAATGACCACTGTTTGGGACGAGGAAACTCCTGATGGCCTCCAGAAAAAATTATTCATGATAATATCAGTGGAATTGGCTTGGAGAGGTGGTGAGGACAGCATGGCGTCAATACATCACTTCAAGGCAGAACAGCGAAATGACGGGGAAACAACTGGGAGAATTGAATACAATCCAATTTTCAGCAAGACCACACAAGGTGGTGATAAAAAATGATCAGACAGCAAGTGGCTGGTGGAGAATCGGGAAATCCCTGACAAGTGCCTAGTGAGACTGTTCCAGAAATTGGGAGAGAAGAGAGATGTCAATATCAAGAGCGACAGACTATTCCTGACCCAAAATCCATTCTGGAATAAAGTTCCAGGCGCTAGGTGGTACAAGGATTCCCCAGTAGGCCAAAACACGATTTCAAAGTGGGTTAAGGAGTCAGCACAAAAAGCTGGGCTTGACCTTGGTAACAAAAAAATCACCAATCACTCCAGTCGTGCAACAGCCGTCTCCAATCTAGCGAAATCGGGCCTGGGAGAGCAGCAGATAATCAAAATAACTGGACATGCCAACAGTAACTCCATCAAGCCGTATCTCCAACTCGACCAGGAACACCACGAATTAATTGTCAAGAAACTGCGAAGGAGTGAGTCTACTGCAGAAAATGCCATCAACAGCATAAACCTCATGCCATCTACCTCTTCTGGGACCATTACCGATAACTCTGACTTGAAGAAAACATGCACCAATGTTTACAACAATTGTATTTTTAATTGCACTACCCTGATTCTTAATTAAATGTTGTTTTATTCATTATGAAATTCTTATTTGTTAACTGTACATTTCGTCTCATGGTGCAATTCTATTGGCCGACATTTGGGACAGAAAAATAATCCCCCGAATACCACACGAGCTTCAAAATTATCGGGTATTTCCCGATAGGTTCGTTGCAAACAAATGAAGGAGTCAAGTTTTTCAGGTGAAAAAATCACGAGCGCGAAGCGCGAGTTATTTTTCCTGAAAAACTTGACGATTTTATTTGTTTGTATTATAAGTGAATATCGAAGTTCTGGGCGAACTTCACACATCAAATCTCTCCCTTAATTGAACAACAACATTTTCCCCATCCAAAACTCTCAAACACTACTCTCATTCGGCTTATTCATAACAGCTACATCGGATGGATATACATGGTTCTTTCTCCTCACATATCCAGAGGTACTCTCACTGAAATTACTAGTCAGACCACTCAAAAGAGGAAGGGCCTCAGTCCTAGAAAAAAAATCTTCCTCACTACCCCTCCTCTTATTACACAAGATAGTCTTTGGAGGCTCCACAACCTTCGGAATAGTCAGTTCCACATTCATCTTCGAAGGGTTGCTTTTCGATCTGAAGAACTGCCATCTTTCTTTTTTTCTCGGACTTAGAGGTATGTGTTCGATGTTGATCACCTGCGGGTTGAATGTAACGTTTTTGCTGTCCGAAGGCGTTCTACAGGTGCTGCTTGAATCAACACTGTTGCTTTTGGAGCTGTAAATCTGCATGGACCTGTTGGATTCTTGGAGGTTGAGGTCGATGGCTAGGTTGCACAGAAGATCTTGGTCCATTTCTTCTGGACTGTTAGGTGAAAGGAGGGTGGGAGTGCTTTGGTAGACCAACCTGCATAGCTTAGGACTATCTGGCTGTTTGTCTGGTTCGAAGAAATCGAAGTGGGTCTCTAGGAAGGAGGGGGAGCTGTTGAAGAACTCTTTGCAACCTGTGAACATGATGAAATTTACGTTTATATGGATGTCCATGATGATTTTGATGTTTTGCAAACATAAGATTGGATTCATTCTAAGGAGCTTGTAGCATCTCAGTTCCAAAAATCTAGTTCAATTTCACCCTATATTTGATACGCCTCTGTTCTATTTATCGAATATATCGAGTACCAAAAAGAAAGCAATGTGGTTCTATGTCAAATAGTAGTTTTAGATGGTTATAAAATAATTTGAAAAGTAAATAATGTATAATCTGGTAAGCCTTTGTTACCATTGTTAATTATTATTATTACTCAAACACAACGTAGAGTCCTATCCTAGCTAGACGATCACATATAATGGCCAAATCGTTGTATCGGGAGTCATTCTGACTCATAGTTAGTTTTATTCATAATATTTGTCATTGTTTTTGAAGAAAAATTGGCGAATGTTACAAGCTCGTACTCAAGAGGACAATATTCAAAATTATATGCTTCAATTACCTGCGGAAATCATGACATTGTCCAAGATATCCTCAGCAGATTGAAAATCGTCCCTGTCCGAACTGGTTGAATTGATATCAGGAACTTTACTGGACGACCCTAAAATCGCATCACAGTCCCTTAGTTGAGGCACTTCATTGACAGCAGATTCAAAACTAGAGTCCGAATTTGTCGAGTGACTTCCGGTAGCTGACCTTTTCCTGTAAAATGAATCACAATACAGAACGAATCAAATCTTCAATAAGCTTTACTATTCGTAACACTATGGGTTCCTAACTTAAACTGAAAGAAAAGCAGGTGTATGGTGATTTTACGCCCGCCTTTCAGTTTCTGTGTTCCTGATACACCTTGTTGTAACATTCTAGGATTTGGTAGTTCCAGAAATAAATTTCATTTTCACCCTACCCTTATGTCACGGTTTCAAAATTCCCGCTCCAGTTAGTACCTGCAAACCGAACTGGTGGCGTTAGTAGCAGTAGTTTGCCAGCTTATCTCGTACGTTTCGATGGACGCCGTTGTCGGTGGTCTTAGTCTAGACCTATGTTTGTCACGAGGTATTTTAGATTTTTGTTCGTATTTTAGCATCATTCTGCTTCGAATTGGGAATTATTATTGTACCGTTGCGAGGTACGGCAGATTCTGAACTGTCTTTGAAGTCTTCGAGCTGTTTGTCTAGGCTGTCTTTGAATTACCGTCGAGCTGCCGTGGGAGCTGTCTTTGGGGACCTCCACCAGATTTCGCCATCTAAGATACCACACCTGTCGTCTACCCAGGGCGCATTACTGTGAGAAATTGTACTACGTTGGCCCAGGAATATATTTGAGCCCAGTTTCCATCTACCAGACTGTGAGAATAATTATGGGTTAAGAAACTATATCCTTTTGTACTTCAGTCAAGCCACGATCTAGACTGTTATAGAAGGTTAGTCTGTAGAATTTAGTTAAGATTGATTAGTATCAAAGAGGCCCATTCAGTGAATACTGTTTAGTACATAAAACCCGACCTATCGAGAAGGTCGCTTAGATATAAGTAAAGAGCTATTTGTAACGATTACCATCGAGGCTCTAAGTATATACCTTGGGGTGATATTACTGTTTGTTTAGTAAGAGATAAAGCATTATATCGAATATTCGGGCTGTGAAGTAAGAACTAGTTAGTGATCTACCTTCTGTAAGATATATCCTCGTTTGAGGAACCTTGTGTATTTCATTTGGGCTCATTATATTATTAAATAATTGCTCTATATTCTTTCTACCAGCCACTACCTCCCGCTTGTGTGATCGGGCTCGTTTGGCATCCTGAGAGTGCGTTCGTTATTTTCTCTCTTTTGCGACCCTGAGATCTTTAGTGTACTTTCCTCTTTTTTTCTTTGTATTATCATATGTCACGAGCCCGCCCGGTTCCAGAGAGTGTACCAAATACCTCCCGGACTAGCTCTCAGAGCTGAGACTATTTACTAGGGCGCCACTCTCTTTTATGATGTTAAATAAAGGGAGGTATCACCACAGATCTCAGGGGGAAAACAAAGAGAGAGAAAACGTACACGAAAACCCACTCTCTAGAAGCCAGAACAAGCTCGATCACACAAAATGAGAGTAGTGACTGGTAGGAAGAAAAAAAGAATCAATTGTTTAACAATTTAATCTCACCAAAAATGTGGTGATAACACTACAACTAATCAATGTCCTACCACAAAATATCTCTATCGAACTTACTAGTCAAATATCTTAATATGCGTTTAACCGAATTATATTACTAAACTTATCACCCAAAGGTGAACCTCCAAGTTAGATTAATACTGGCCAGCATGAATAAAACACCTATGTAACGGTCTATATCTAGGTGACTGAACAACAGGTCAACTGTTTATCGCTATATCAATGTCTCGACCTAAGTCGTTTATATTCTCAGATAACTTAAATGCTACGGACTAACCTTACATAACAGTCTAAGATGTACAGTGACTGTGAACAAAAGGATATTATGGGTTCTCAACCAACATTCACTCTTCAACCCTCGTAGAAAGGAAATTGGGTCAATACGTACTTCAGGCTCTTCGTAATACAATAATTCACATTACTTCCACAAGGCAAATGGCAACCAGGGTGTCTATTGTTCGATCTTCCAAGTAGAATGTGTTCAGATAGCTAGTACAGATGGTTTGTACAGAACGTAGATCCTACGTAGACTCACTTATTTCAGACAACCTCAAAACCGCCTCAGACAGCTCGCAGACAGTTTGCAGATAGTTCACAGAGTTCACAGACAGTTCGAGATCCGCAGCACAACAAATATAAGTACTCTCAACATAAAACGGAGCTAAAATAAAAGAAGTTGCAGAAATGGGCAACGTGACCGAATATAGGTTATCTTACCTAATCTTCTCCATCGAATATCTTCCCTTTATAATCCGCATTAAGCGTTAACCTTTTCCATAAACCAAATAGAAACAGGTCTCTATTAGGGCTTAAACCATAAATCTTGTTCCAATCCGCAACCAATACGATAAAAATCCAAGAGTTTAATGGTTTGATACTCGCCAGAAAAACGGAGAAAAGCAAAGTGACACGCTCCAGCTGATTTGCGTCAACCCGACATATACGACCACAGACGCAATCACAGAGCGGAGAGCATTCAGTAACGCTACCATCAACAGTAAAGCCACGGGTCGGAAAATGTACTATCTAGATAGCGGCGTTGCCAATAGTTGGTCGGAACTAACGGAACGGAAATTTTAAACCGTGACAACTCCCCTTCCTTCCACAGGAGGTGAGCATAGGTCACCGACGACTCACATAAGAACCATATTGCGCACTCGCCAAACAAAACTCAACGCCAAGATGGCAAAACAATCAAAGTGAAAGATATCTAGTCACTGAGGGCGACTAGATACCGGCTTGTCCAGCTGGGTATAACGGAAAAACTACAAGAAGAAGAAGAAAGCAATCGATTCAACCAAAAACAAAACAATAAGCCAAAATGGTCGAAATGTCAAATTTTGAAACAAAAGAAAACTTAACCGGAATCCGAATCGAAGACCACGGTTAAGGTGCTGAACAAGGAGGACTTGCTTTATCGAAGGTCGCAACCTCCACGACCCCCATCACATCCTAGAGAGGTGATGTCCGAATCAGGAAACTCAAAATCGGGATAATAATTTACTCAAATATAGGCAACGTCAAAGCCGGAAATTCCAATGGTCCTCGTGGGTAAAGTGCGCTGCGACAATACACGACCACTGGTGTCACTAACTCGTCGGGAGTTTCTCGAAAAAAAAAAAAAACACAATAAAAGGAAAATCTCAATCAAGACACGCGCCTTCCAGGCAAACGCAAAGAAAAGTCACAATCGGGTATTTCACGTCATCAACTCGGAATCAAAAACGCCAAAAGTCGCCACATCGGCACAAAAAAATCCAATCGCCGACACGGCAAAAAAAAAACCACAACACTTCTGCTCCAAGGCAGCCAACAGTGTAAGCCAATACGAAATCAAATCATCCCCACCATAATCGGGATCCCAAACTCACAAAAGCGAAGGCAAGGCACAACAAAAAAACAAAACGAAACGGACACGTCAGATGTTAGACGGTCATAATCCCGAGCATATGACGGTCCCAAAATATATCCCCACCGTCACCGGGGCTAAAACGTACAGAAAAGGCAAGGTACGAACGACATTTACTTACTGAAACGGACTCGTCAGATGTTAGACGGTCATATTCCCGAGCGTATGACGGTCCCAAAAATATCCCCACCGTCACCGGGGCTAAAACGTAGAAACAAAAGGCAATCTCAAGCCGGAACGCACTCATAAAGCACTAAGCCACCCGACAACTCAGAACCACCAAAACTAGGTACTCTCCTCCAAACAGGTATCAGGATATCGTCTGAGATCTTTAACATGCCAGACACCTCTATCACTTCCATCCCTCCATTGCAGTTGATAAGCATTATGGCCAACTCTCCGACGCACAGTGCAGGGTCCGACAAATCTGGGCGCCAACTTGGAGGCAAAGCCCTTAGAGGCATCAGATAAAAGTTTATTGCGGGTCAGGACAAGATCTCCCTCTCGGAAAGTGACAGGACGGCGGCGCAAATTATAACGTTGACGATTACGCTCCTGAGCGCGAGCCAAGCGCTTCTGAATGTCGGCAAACAACAGCCGGTAGCCAACCTTTTTAGCGTCCACAACCTCCGAAGGACGTCTAGGGTCCAACTCTACCACAGTGTTATAGGCATCTCCAGATGGGCGATATTCTCTGCCAAAATTAGCGAAGTATGGGCTACAACCAATAACCTCATGACGACCAGTACGAACGGCGCAAGTAACAGCAGAAAGGTGTTTACTCCAAGTTTTATGGTTATCCTTGACATAACAGGAGAGCATGGTCTTAACTATACCATTGCTGCGCTCGGTAGGATCACAGTGCGGACTATAAACTGGAGTGAATATGATGTTGACTTTATATTTCTGACACAGCGACGTGAAAGAGGTACTGCGCATCTGGGTGCCATTATCGCAAATGAGCAAACGAGGAACTCCGTAAACAAGAAAAATATGCTGCTCCAGCAGATGACAAAGGAAACAGCAGTAGCATTGCGCAAAGGAAAGGTCAAAACATACTTGGAGAAATAATCAGTAACTACTAAGATGTACTTATATCCGTTGGACGATGGCAAGGGACCCACGAAATCCAAACTTATCATCTCCCAAGGTTCGGTAACAACCGGTCGGGTTCCCATAGTTCCAGCAGGAGCTTGAAGGTCAGGTTTATGCTCCAGACACACCGAGCAACGACTCACATATCGGGCTACATCGGCACGCATCTTAGGCCAAAAATAGCGTTGTCTCAAGCGCCAATAAGTCTTAAAGACACCAGGATGTCCGGCGGAAATATCATCATGATGTTGACGAAGTAGGCTCTTCCTGAACTCCCTAGGTACCACCAATTTCCAACAATCCCCGCATCTCCTAAACCAGGATAAGGGCGGAAACGTATTTCCAAAGTAAGCCATGCTCCTCCTCCAGGTAGGGTATTTGTCCGGAAATGTGTTCAAGTCTTCTCTCATCTTGAGATACCAAGGATCCCTAGACTTATGGAACAGCTGGCGATCATCAGAGTCCAGCACCTCGTCCACAGACACTGGGACGGACCTGGACAACATATCAGGCACGACATTCAGTTTACCCTTGCGATGGACAATTTCAAAGGTGAAGGGCATTAGGCGCAACCTCCAACGAGCCAATCGACCCTGTGGGTCCTTTAGGTTATGCAGCCACAGCAAAGAGTGGTGATCGGTAATTACCTTGAAGAAGGTACCCTCCAGGTAATGGCGTAGTTTTTCAACAGCCCAAATCACGGCAAGGCACTCACGCTCCGTGGTCGAATAGTTGCGCTCTTGTCGAGTTAACGAACGGGAAAGATAGCACAAGACTCTCTCACCATCATCAAATTGTTGGGTGAGAACGGCTCCGAGTCCGTAGGCGGAGGCATCAACTTGCACAATGAACTGGCGATCAAAGTCAGGGCAAGTGAGTACAGGGGCAGACGCTAGCTTCTCTTTTATTTCACTGAAAGCTAATTCACACTGGGGTGTCCAATTCCAGCGGACATTTTTCTTAGTCAAATTCGAGAGGGGTTCGCTCAAATCGGCCAAATTAGGAATGAACCGGCGATACCATGCGGCGGTTCCCAAAAAGGAACGGATGGCGGCAACATTAGTGGGAGTAGGAATACTCAAAATAGCCTCGACCTTTTCAGGATCCGGGCGAAGACCATGTCTGTCGACAACATACCCCAAATATTTCAGCTGAGGGCGACAAAAAACATTTTTCACGCTTCACGACAAAACCAGCCGCTATAAGCCTATCCAACACCTTACCCAAAATTTCCAAGTGTGTGGCGAAATCTCCACTAACGATGACAATATCGTCCAAGTACACAAAGACGTACGGCTGAAGATCAGGACCAAGAACACCGTCCATAATACGTTGGAAAGTAGCGGGAGAATTAGTTAGTCCGTAAGGCAAGCGTCGAAACTGATATAAGCCGCGACCAGGGACGGTGAAAGCCGTATATTCCCTCGAGTTAGAAGCCACCTGAACGTGGTGATAGGCCGTTTTTATATCCAAAGTGCTCAACACACGAGCATCGCGCAATTTGTCTAGTATTCCAGAGATATATGGAATAGGATAAGCGTCCCTCTTGGTGACGGCATTAAGGCGCCTATAGTCGACGCAAAACGATAAGTACCGTCCTTCTTAGGGACGAGACAGACTGGTGAAGACCACGAGCTACCAGAAGGTTCAATTATTCCCTTTCTCAACATATCATCAATTTCCGCGTCTATGATCTTTTGTTTGTGTGGGGAAACTGGATACCAACGTTGTTTGACAGGTCGGGTATCAGGAAGCAATTCAATCTGGTGCTCAGCAGCAGACGCACATCCAAGGTCATCGCCCATGCGAGCAAATTTTTCTTCAACATTCTATCCAGCTGCATCCTCTCAGCAGGTGAAAGGAATTCCTTAACGCCATTCGAAGCCTCGAGTTCATCCAAAGCTTCTACAGGAAGCAAAGTGCCAGACATCATCTCTTATATTAGGCACTATATCCATTTTTCTCCAAAAATCTATCCCAAGTATCAAGGAATGCCGCAAAGATGGAACCACCATTAGGTTCAACCAAATCAGCTTGTTCTTCAACTTAACAGGAGCCGAAATATAACCAGGACTCTCGCATATATCCCCATTAGCCACAGTACACGATTTAAGCGATGGAGTCAGTTTCAATCCAATCTCCAAAAGTCTCTCATATCCCTTACTACCCACAAGCGAAACACTCGCACCGGAATCTAACAAACCCACAAATTTAAGCCCCAAAATATGTACAGTAAGGTAAGGTCGCTTGTCTCCATCAGCATGGGACAAAATGTAATCAAGAACAGCTGCTCTTCCTATGACCGCACTATGATCAGACGAGGACGACCCGCGGTCATCTAGTTTCGTCGGAGTTTTCCGAAGGCGGAGGAGAAGCAAAGCGTACAGATCGAGAATTTACCTGAGGAGAGCAATCAGGGCATGTCCGAACAGTAAAACCGGTTTTTCCGCAGCGATTACAAAGTAATTGTCTTGGTGACGGACAATTGACACGTCTATGACCAGACTTCTGACAGTTCCAACACACGACAGCGGTCGACGTCGTCGGCGGTTCACGAGGACTCACCTCAGAAAGAGAACTAGACCGAGAGCTAGAAGAAGCACAAGGAAGCGACACACACGCTAGTTCGGAGTCAACATAACTCTGACGTTTCCTAGATGGAGGCACATAGCTATCAGCACGATACTTTTTAACCTCGAGGCGCAGGCACACATCCTCCAGTTCCTGTAGGCTATCAACAACAGGCAACTGCGTCGCATAAAAAGGCGCCAAATTTCTGGTTATTATTCCTAACTTTATCTGTTCATCAACTTCCCCATATCTCCTAAACATAGAGTTCATGCACGTCAAATAATCCACAATTGATTCTGAGGGATCTTGCGTTCGGTTCAAGATATCGGTGAACAAACGAGAACGATAATCTGGAGGTTCGTAATGCCTAAGAAGCAGGGAGGACAAGCTCTTCCAGTCCTTAAATTTATCACGATTAGATCGATACCACATTAACGCTCTACCGGAAAAAGATCAACAGCTGAATCGAAAATTTGACTCTCTGTCACTCCACGAGCCCTTCCCAACTCTACAACACGTTCCAAGAAACTATGCACCGTAATATCCTTCGGATCACCCGTGAAAGTTAAATTCCACTTCTGTAAATTCAAAGAACGAGGGAGGTTCCCAAAATTCGCATGAGTGCTAGTACGAGCAAATGGTGGATGCGCGGAAGCAACCGAGGCTTCATCATCAGAACAGTCACCTCAGAGGAGGAGCAATAAAAACAGAGGCAGGATCATAAGCCGGAGGCTGAGCGCAAACATCAACTAAAGTACTCTTACATTTTTAAAGCATATCAGCAACATTCAATGGCAAAGATTCTTTCGAACTACCAGACTCTAAACGTTCCAACCGAGAAACGACATGACACAACCTAGTAAATATCGCCTCAAGGCATGGGTCAGGTCCCTAAACAACGTTAACAATTCATCATACTTGCTCATACAAATATTAAATTCTGATACAGTATCCAACTCAACTATAGGATACTCAAAAGACCTATTACCCTTCTCTACTTTCAACAAAGGACGCAAACAGGCACGCAAATCCCGAACTGTCTGTGTATCCGAACATTTAAAACCTCTTACACGCAATTCATATTGTAATTCATCTTTCTTAAGCCTATTAAGATTATTTTTCAGAACCATACTTGCCAAATACCTTTACAATAAAATCAAAATATGATCAAAATCTGAAAATCAAAGTAAACCGCACAAAAAAATTCAAATGAACCTTAAAAATAACAATCTATTTTCATCCAGTCACCACCTCAGTTGAACTTGTATAAATAAAAACAATCTCAAAACAAGTTCCCTCGAAACCACTTCGGGCCTCGCGCTGGGCGCCACTTTATGTCACGAGCCCGCCGGTTCCAGAGAGTGTACCAAATACCTCCCGGACTAGCTCTCAGAGCTGAGACTATTTACCAGGGCGCCACTCTCTTTTTATGATGTTAAATAAAAGGAGGTATCACCACAGATCTCAGGGGAAAACAAAAGAGAGAAAAAGCATGACAAAACCCACTCTCTAGAAGCCAGAACAAGCTCGATCACACAAAATGAGAGTAGTGACTGGTAGGAAGAAAAAAAGAATCAATTGTTTAACAATTTAATCTCACCAAAAATGTGGTGATAACACTACAACTAATCAATGTCCTACCACAAAATATCTCTCTCAAACTTACTAGTCAAATATCTTAATATGCTTTAACTCAATTATATTACTAAACTTATCACCCAAAGGTGAACCTCCAAGTTAGATTAATACTGGCCAGCATGAATAAAACACCTATGTAACGGTCTATATCTAGGTGACTGAACAACAGGTCAACTGTTTATCGCTATATCAATGTCTCTGACCTAAGTCGTTTATATTCTCAGATAACTTAAATGCTACGGACTAACCTTACATAACAGTCTAAGATGTACAGTGACTGTGAACAAAGGATATTATGGGTTCTCAACCAACATTCACTCTTCAACCCTCGTAGAAAGGAAATTGGGTCAATACGCACTTCAGGCTCTTCGTAATACAATAATTCACATTACTTCCACAAGGCAAATGGCAACCAGGGTGTCTATTGTTCGATCTTCCAAGTAGAATGTGTTCAGATAGCTAGTACAGATGGTTTGTACAGAACGTAGATCCTACGTAGACTCACTTATTTCAGACAACCTCAAAACCGCCTCAGACAGCTCGCAGACAGTTTGCAGATAGTTCACAGAGTTCACAGACAGTTCGAGATCCGCAGCACAACAAATATAAGTACTCTCAACATAAAACGGAGCTAAAATAAAAGAAGTTGCAGAAATGGGCAACGTGACCGAATATAGGTTATCTTACCTAATCTTCTCCATCGAATATCTTCCCTTTATAATCCGCATTAAGCGTTAACCTTTTCCATAAACCAAATAGAAACAGGTCTCTATTAGGCTTAAACCATAAATCTTGTTCCAATCCGCAACCAATACGATAAAAATCCAAGAGTTTAATGGTTTGATACTCGCCAGAAAAACGGAGAAAAGCAAAGTGACACGCTCCAGCTGATTTGCGTCAACCCGACATATACGACCACAGACGCAATCACAGAGCGGAGAGCATTCAGTAACGCTACCATCAACAGTAGTGCCACGGGTCGGAAAATGTACTATCTAGATAGGCGGCGTTGCCAATAGTTGGTCGGAACTAACGGAACGGAAATTTTAAACCGTGACACATAAAAGAGAGTGGTGCCCCTTTATAAGTAGTCTCAGCTCTAGAGCTAGCCGAGGAGGTACTTTGTGCACTCTCTGGAGCCGAGTGGGTTTGGTGATACTTAATACGTCTCTGATTTATCCATCAAATATCACAAAGAAAGCAGGGTAGCTCTATGTTGAACATCCTTGTGCACGCAGGTTGTAAAACACATCTGAGTAAAGGTTCCTTTTGTTAGAAAATAGTAGGTGTCATCATTACAATTATTAAAGCGTATTTAGGGTAGTTTTTGGATGGTGCAAATATCTTTTAGAGTTCAGTAAAAAAATTGTTCGAAGAGTGTAACCTGGTAAGCTTTTTACTAGGGCCGCTGCTGGAACTTCATGACCTTACCCGTGTTCCTCCTTCCTCGCTATCATTAATAAATTAATTGATTAAATAACTATTAATTTTGTCTAGTTTTCGTTAAAACTCC
>JARTUT010001995.1:0-24034 GCA_030674115.1 Micraspis discolor | reverse complement strand
TTTATGTTGACTGGTTAAATTAAACCAAACTTTCAAATATATACAAGTTCCCCTTCTGCAAAAGGGCGTAAAACAGTTTTACCAAAGATGACAGTGCCTAACATATAATTCTGGGTTTTCCAGTAAATATCGAGACGGAAATCCCGCATTCAACAAAGGTACAAATACAAAGAACTATTACTTGGTCATCCGGTCATAAATTCATATCGAAGGTACCTCTTTGAAATTCCAAATAGGGTACTTCGAATATTGCCGGTCCATGATCGTTACAAATACAAAGGAACTATTATTTGGTCAGCCGGTCATAAACTCATATCGAACGTACCTCGTTGGAAATTCTAATTAGGGTACTACATGACCGTTACAAATCTTAACAAGGACAAAGAACGAAAATTTTATTGTAGAGTCGTGTAATTCAAGTCTGCTTTAATTATTTGCATGGAGTCATTTGAAGACTAGAGTGGTATGAATTGTAACGCCCTCTTACGTATTATATGTAGGGTTGTAACGGAGGCCTACTTAGCGGAGGCGGATGCGGAAGTGAAGAGGTTCACCTCCGCGGATGCGGAGGTTAACGGAGGCGGAGGTGAAATTTGTTGGGGAAAATATAAATAAATTTATGATTAATCAAGTCAGCAACATTTATTTATAATGTGTACAATTGTACATACATGTTCATGATTCATATTAGTAATCAAAATTGACAAGAGGTAAATTATATTTTACGAACAAAAGCTTTGCGGCCTTTTCGCCTTCTAAGCGGTTTCTCAAGGGTTCGTAAATTAAACCGGCAGCACTAAATAACTGTTCGCTTGGCACTGAACTTGGTGGCGCCGATAAGTAAATGCGAACTATGGGAGCAAAACTTTATACTTAATGTTATATCTCCACCACAATAAGGATCTTCATTTAGTTGGAGTCTATTTTCTTTATTATATTCATTAATTAGTGTTTTCCATATCATGAGGTTGCTGTTGGTATCCGTGCTGTCATTTTCCGATTCCTCTTCATCACTGCAATTCTTCAACATATCAGCCAACTTGGAATGCACACTTTGTATTGGTGACAAAATCTCGAAACTTGTGCTTGGGTCAACATTACTTGCATTTGATGCTATTCTGGCTCTCTTAGCCTCAGAAGGTTCATCATCGATAACTCGGCTTGCAACATTCGAGTTATATAGGGTTAGCAAACGTATTAGTTCGGACTGAACTTGCTCTTTAATTACGTCATTAAAAAACTTTAATTTGTACCGTGGGTCCAAATATGTAGCAAGCGAATACAGGGTATTGCTTGGTAGGTCACAAAATCTAGAATTGATATCTTCAATTAGTTTTTGAATGATATTTTTGAAATTCGGATTTGTGTCAATTTTTTCCTTTTCCACTTGCAATGTATGTTTCAGTACATGTATCAATGGAATAACTGACGATATGCAAGTGTTTGTATCGCTAAGATTTCTCGTTATTTCTTCAAAGGGGTGAGTATTGCCACTAATTTATGAAGATACAACCACTCTTCTGGAGATATTTGTGGAATACTATGTTTTCTGGCATACAGGCAAATAGAATCTTTAACCTTCAATAGCCGTTCGACCATGTAGTACACTGAGAAAAATATTTATTTGATTTGATACATCCTGCTTTGCCCTTAACAAAGGATTTCTTTAAAAATGGGTTTAATAAAGCTGTTTTTGGGCCGAATAAGGATTTAGTTAACTTTTTCACTTTTCATGAAATATATCTTTTCACACCAGAACATGTCTATTATTGAAATGGAATAAATACTTATTAGGACCGAATAAACACTAGTTAATTCCAAAGAATGATTTTTCAGTACAAAACATAATAAAGTTTATGTTGAAAAAGCATAATTGTATTTTAATATTTACCTTCTATTGATTCAAAAACGTTTCGTTTATCATGAATAATTATAACTATTGAAATCGTAATTCTACAAATTAGGGTCAAATAAATACTTTTTCAGGCCCAAGAGTGTTTGCTCAGTACAAAAATATAATATAACTCTATGGAAAAGCATTCTTGAATGTTAACAAAGCTTCTATTGATTTCAACAAGCGTTTCATTTATCATGAATGATCATTATTCTTCCTCTTCAATGTATTATCTACTAATAAACATTTTGTTGAATCAAACAAAATCTTATTCCTGTCAAATCAATGCATTTGTTTCTTGTGCGCGATCGAGATCCTACTAGATTCTTACCCGTGGAAATGAAAAATACTATAGGTACCTATAGTCAAATTAAAGTCAAGAATTTAAATGAAATATTTATTCTTCGACTCAAATTAACACAAACAACAAAATCCCATAACAATATATAAACATTATATATATATATATATACCTATATGTAGAAAAAATATTAAATATAATACAAAAATATGGATATGAAACAAAACATATATGTATGTACATAAAATGGAGGGTGAAATATTGATTAATATTTCCTAATTCTTTCTGAAAATTCGAAAAGAATATGATCAGTTTCTTAAAAATCTAAAAGACACATCTGACTTGATTACAAACTCTGTTTGAATTTATGAATTATGTATAAATTCGGATCATTCATTTTATGAAGAGCTACAGGGAATATGCAAGTTAGAGACTTCAAATCGATCAATTTTTTGTGAGCAATTTCATCATTTTGCACAATAAAACCCTGATAATGAGTGGAATACCCTATGCTTCTGAGAGTTTCACAGTAAAAGTAAATTTTATGGTCAGACTCGTAGATTATGAATAAAATTTTTGCATACTCAGGTTCGAATTCATCATGATGAACTTGGAGACATAAATTGGGTTTGTAAGTTATTCTGTTGATAGTTAAAGAGTTCACTATTAGTGCACTTGCCATCAAACCAACCTGATCTAATTTTTGTTTCAATGAATCATCAGAAAAAAGACCTATTTGGATTGCTGAGTGTCCTAATTCGATGGATTCTACAAAACCTTCTTGGGAAAGCAATCTATACGAAAGTTGGAACTGATGCCGCATGGATAAAGTAAAGATAATATTTCTTCTAGATGAAATAATGTGAGCATTCGTTTTAGCAATCTTATGAAAAGCTTCGAACCTAATGGATGACAGAAAACATAAAGGACCAACTTTTTTATTACACTTGGATAGTGTACACAAGCATATGATGTTTGGGTTTCAATGTATCTTGGAAAAGGGAAATATATAACTGATTATGATTCCTGATTAAATGACCCAAATAGTCTAATTCTTCACAGGAAGTAGTCGCTTTATTAACAATATAAAAATTTCTACCAGAAGACATAAAAATTGGTAACCTCATCATTTTCCTCTATAAGATCCCCAATGATAAACAGGATGTATCCAACAAGAGCTGCCATTTCTGATGCAGATATAATAATATTTCGCTTATCCAACTGTCGCTTTGTAATCTGTGGAATGCGATTTCCTATGTCACATAAATCATTATAATCAAAATATTTTATACGTTCATTCAAAATTTCTAAGGAGAATGTTTTTTTGTAACAACATAATAATACAAAATATGACCCAAATCATAACGACAGACACCCTCGTAAATGTCATGCATTATGTCGCAACAGCTATTTGTGATATTATGAAAAGTCGAAAGTTCATTCCAAACACATGGTTCTGTTATACCAAAAGATCTCTGTTTTAAATCTGTTTCATAATTTTCTTCTGTCCTGATTAAATTTGGATCTTCTTCAACCATAGAGTGCTGAATTTTTTTGGCAACGACATATTCTACAATTGAACTCGGCTGAGAAACTTTCTGTGAAACCAGTAATACCATGGATTCCTAAATTATCTCCAATGAGAGCAAATAAACAGAAATATACTCTGATAATTTCATTTCCCAAGTTTATTTCAATTCCTTCTGTTTCTAATATTTTCATATCCTCGATAAATTTAGAAAAAACTTTTTTATTGCCAAAGGTTTTCTGATCAGCTGAATGAAATAGACCCCATAAGAAAATATTCATCAACTTAGAGGAAAATGATGGAGGTATAGCTCCAATAGTAAAATATACAGCTCCAATTTTATAAACTCCAGCAGCAGTACCTAATGGATTTAAAGGTTCGTAATCATCGAAGTATACAAGCAAAGGTAGCAAGATTTTATTGCAGTACTTGCTTTTAATATGTTTCCACAGGAAAGATGAGAATATGGAAGAAATTGTACCATTGGACATACTCTCATTTTCAATATATCTCAGTAATTTTTCCATTACACCAGAAATTTCAAGAAATGATTTCAGAACTTTTTGTATCGGTACTATATATGTTTCATTAAGTTTTGATATCCAAACTGATAGTTTGGCTATTTGTTTTATTATCAAAAATTTTCCAAGTTTGAAGGCCTCAGGCTTTATAAGGGTATTCATCAACTCAAATATACGAAATCGTTTGTATTCAGTAGAAAATGGTTGAAATGGTTTCCTGTTTACAATAGCTGAAATTTTTTCCAGAGCAAGTTCATCCAAAATATTTAAGGATTTTATTTCATTCATTATATCATCTGAAAAGTCGGCAAAAAAACTGAACTGCTATCAATTATATCTTGAATACTCTTTCTAGTCATCGATGGATTACTGTAAAATTTTGAAATAAACATAATGGTATTATCAAATAAAGATGAATTATGTGCAGAGGGACTATCAGAACTCAATTGGGTACTGATACTGGAGTCATTGAAGTTTTGGTTCTTATTTTTACATTTCATATTAATTTTTTTATAACACGGAATTTTTCCAGAAGAAGAACAATTTTGAATATGTTTTTGTAAGACCCTTCTGGAAGAAAACTTTGGGACATTTTCCACATGGAAAATCATTTTCAACTTTGTGAAATAATTTCAAGTGTAAAAGGTATAAGCTATTAGAGTTAATTTTTTTTTTACAGAATTTGCAGTCAAGTCTCATGTTTCAATGCTTAAATTCAAACTTATATAATGTTTATTTTATTTTTGTTTTGTTAACTAAGTCTATTATGAAGGGAACTGATTTATCTTCTTTGTTGTCAGATCATACATAGCTAATTGGATGAATAACCACAAATGGTGACTTTCTATTGATATTTCAAATTGAAAACATGAAATGATGAAAACAGGTCTCCACTGCACTTAGAATAGATGGTACCTTGTAAAGAGTTGTATATATATTGACATATACGTTATGAACAGCATTACCATTCACTTCAACAATTATGAAAGGCTGCACTGTAGCGCCTATACTAGCTGCTTCTTGAATTTTTTTCTTTGACAACTTTTGAGACATCCGCAGGAATCTGAAAATGTTACACCAATTTTTATTTGGCAAAGAAAGCTATGAAATATTAGTTGAAAAGTAAACGTAAGAATGAGTATTTCATTAATTTATCATAAATTTAATGTCTCATTCTGTCAATTTGAAAAAGATTTTTAATATAAATAGAACGGAAAAATAGCTGAAAAGCAATGATTTTGGCTTTAATTCATTATGAAAACATAAATAAACTGGAAATGGGGTTCATTGAAATCAAGACCATGATCCAAATTATATGTGCCAAAAATTCACTTCATCAACCAAAAATTAACCATGAAAATTGATTCATCTTCACATTTCATCCCAATGTAATTTCATTTTTTCTTGTTTACTTGACTACAAAATAATTAAATTATGATTGTCTCACGATAATCTAATTCTTGTTGCTGCTTGTAGCTGCATGAATTCGTTTGTATCTTCAACTTGACTTATCCAAGATTGCAGTTTTTGTCTTTACCTTCCTTAATAATCAAATTCGAAAACTTCATCAAAAAATAACAAAGCGAAAACTGCAATCTAGGATAAGTCAAGTTGAAGATACAAACGAGTTGAAGCAGAAACACATACAAGTGTACTCACATTGACTTCAGCTAAAATGCTATTTTTACTTTCACTGGCTGATGGCTTGAACGGAACCATACCTTTTGATTTTTTTGCTGCTACTCGTCCTTTGTAAGGTATTAAGGCAGCTAACAGGCATAGTTGCAAATAATGACGGTATTCTGAGGAAATTTAAAATAAATATTTTAAAGCACAACGTCCAAAAATACTGACCTCTATCTAATGTTCCGGATTTTATGAAATTTTTTATTATGACATCTGCACCATTCAAAAAATTTTCCCTATATTGTATCAAATTTTCATATACTCGGTCCCATTTACCATATAATGTTTTCGTTGGAAAAAGTTTTTCAAAATCCTTGTTCACCTAGGAAAATATTAATTATTTGGTGATAGAATTTTACCATGTGTATTCACTTACAAGCAGATAGCCAGCATTTTGAGAAAGAATAGGCCATTCTTTATAAATATCATCAATTGTTACTTTCTTGTCCTTGAACATATGATTCCGAAAATTGAAACTTCTTTCCCAGTGTTTTTCAACTTCTGTCCATGGCTCCGTCCTATTCTTTAACCAAACATAGCTTCCATTCTCATTTTCATTGAAGTTTTCTCCTCCATCAGAATCATCTGATGATTGATTCTGAATGTTTCCTTTTCTCGATGATTTAATAACGCCACACTTTCTCAACAATGTAAGGGTATTTCGGTATTTATCAACTAATTTTCCTTTGGATATTCCAGAAATATTTTCTGAGGAATGTCTTTTTCTCAATGGTGGTATGTAGTATACCCTTCACTTCATTAGAAATAGAGCAATAATTTTGTCTGCAAGATCATTGAAATCTTCATTCAATAATCGCCTACAATGTGAAAACTATATTAGATGTTAAAATTAAAAATTGACATGGTAAAACACTTACTGCTGATTATTATTACAAATGGGTTATGATAATTTCCACTAATAAGCTTTGGCACTTGGTATCTAGGAGTTCTAAGCTGCGGTAACTCTGAATCACAGCTCTACCCAACAATGTGGACTGTAATAAGTTTTCCAAATCCAAATTTTGCACAGTATTAGTCAATGATGAGGTGCTGAGGGCTATAAGGGAAGATTCTGATCTTGAAGATGGACTAGCAGGTGGAACATCTGAAATGTTATTGTGAAGCAACGAGAGGTCAAAATTTTCAGATATTTCCTCCCTAAAACGTGAAAAATTCATTTAGATCTAAACGTCGAGGAACGGTTTCAAAATCCAGGAATACAAAAGTAAACTGATATACCCACCTATCAATTTGTAGATTAAGCTTCTCTTGTTTTTCAGAGGAGCACTCTGTTACTAATTCATCATTTTCAATGACTTTAATTGCATTAGTCTGAAGGTTATCCTTGAAAGTTTAATGAAGTTATAATAAAAAATCATACTTCAGAAGCAGAAAATCACTTACTTCTTTCAAGGATTGCAAAGAGTTCCGAAGTATTATTTGGTGTCCAATAATGGGTATCAATTTATTGATATCAGTCTCAGAGAGATTTGCCAAATCTTGGAATCTAATGCAGTTATCTACAATCACAAGCTTGACTTAGATTTTTCATCTCAAAATGTATCAATTTTACACCTAACGAGATTTTTTATTGCACAATAAAGACTCACGTAGCGCCAAACAAGGTTCGTTTGTATAAATGAATTAAAATTGGCGCGAAAGCTTATATAGTTGTCTGAAATCACAAGCATAATTCGAATCTTTATCGCAGAATATAAGAATTTTACGTCGAATGAGCTTTCTTTATTGCACAACATATGCTCGAGTTGGGCCAAACAAGGATAGTTTGCTAGAAATAAATCAAACTTGGCGCCAAATCATAGTAGTCGAAGAAGATTTGGGGCCAAGTTGAATTTATATCTTTCGAAAGAATCTGATTTGGCTTAATTGCTACAGAAAATATAATTCATCCAATGAGAAAAAAGTGAATTGAAACATTTTTCCAATAGAAAACGAATTACCTTGGAAAGTACGTCGATAATCTCCTAATCCATTTTTTAGTAGGAAAAACTCCAGTGAGCCAACGTCTGATTCTTCCATGGAAAAGTGCATATATTTATTTTACTACTCTTATCTATCTTTCAAAAACAGAAAGAAAATAGGTATGTGCACTTTTTTTCAGAGCATTAAAGCAAAAGCATATAATTGAATTATTTTCACCTAAATTCAACTACACAAATCACTTGAAACAGATCAGAGCAAACTCAACAATTTTCCACAATGACCACGAATCTGAGAAAACGCACCAACACTTATCCCTTCGAACTCTTCAAAGATAATAAAAATAAAGCACTGCACCTGCACTTCTCTTGAACTTCCTATAATATTGTATCCCCGCCTGACCCCTAACCTCTCAAATGGCCCTAAATTGACTAAGAAAAAGGACGACAGTATAAGAAACCAAATTTCATTGGCGGAATCGTGAATAGTCACCACATGTGAATACCTGATATTATAACGGAAACTCTTGCGCGGAATTAGTCGAAAGCCCTCTGCAGTAGAGCTCTTCAAAAATATTCTAATTGGCGTTGAATCGTCCGCGAGTTATGACCAAACAATTATTTTCTACAAAAATTGATCGATCTTTCTTTGATCCAACTAATTCATTTGTTTGAACTTAATGGATAATATTTAATTCGAATAAGTTGTGTTTTTGATTCAAATATTCTCCACAGAAAGTAATAGAAACAAATTACTTCTTTGAATTAAAATTATATGTTTCAACATAACAAATATTTGTTATGTTGAAATAAATTCGCTCAAATAAATCCCTTGCGTGAACCAAGACAATCATGTTGATTGATTTTAATAATGCTTATTTATCGAGAAGAGATCTTATTTCAAGAAAACAAATCATTAATTGAATTCAAAGAAAACCTCTGAAACAAAGCATTTTGTTGCTGGAACCATCTCTTTTTCTCAGTGTATGTGCTATTCCATCTGAAATAAAGAATTATTATTATTAATAATAATAATCTACCCTAATATTATACAGAGGAAAGATTAGTTTGTTTGTTTGTTTGACGAATAGGCTTCGAAACTACTGGACGGAATTGAAAATTTTTACACTGTTACACTCTTTGCGCGTAACATAGCCTATATTTTACGCGGACGAAGTCGCGGGCAACAGCTAGTAATGAAATAAAGAAGACAAAATGTTACTCCTCATCTTGTTTTTATGAAAAACTGTTCATCATTTCAAGCGCTTAATATAACGAACGAATTATAGGTATCATTGAAATGATTTAATAATACATAGGTAAGTAATATATAAACAATAACATACCTGGTTACACAGTCCTGTATCACGCGAAGGGCAGGTTGATTAAGTTGTTCCGTTTGAATTTTTATCAGCTCATCTTGAGCAATTTGTGAATGATTAAAATGTCCTGATATCTTCCTGCATTTTGCGAGTAAGTCCTTGACTTGGGTTTCGTCGAGTGCAGAACGAACACACAGTTGAAGTTGATGGACTGTGCAACTTATGTCAGGTATTTCAGCCAAATGCATTGCTCTAACCATATTCGATCCACCATCTCTAATAAAACAGTGCAATTGCTCGTTCTGAATATTCCAGTCTCGCAGCATTATTTTAAAATAGTCACAAATTATATCACCGGTATGTCGGCCATGAAGTGAACAACATTTTAAAACAATTTGTTTACGGGTAAAATCTTCAGTTATCCCATGTGCAGTAAGGCTCAAAAGAGACACATTAGCACTTGGCTCAGACCAAATATCTGTGGTAAATGAGAGTTTTAAAAATGTTTGAGACTTTGTCCAATTTTGGTAGCTATTTTAGTATATATTTCATCACATACATGCTCTGTAAAAACTGACGCCCTCTTAATTGGTAATTTGGCAAAGCCGTTTGCATAACCCGGTGAAAACCAATGCCTTCAACAAAATGGAACGGAAGATTCTGTAAAGCAATCATTTCTCCGATAACATCATCCATTTTCTTTGCTTTAGGGTGTGACGTATCCCACATTTGATTTTTTTTCGTGGATTCTTCTAAAGACAATTGCCGTCTAGCTTGCTGCAATGGTGTAAAAGACGATGTCGGTTGTAATTTGCCTTTTTCACGTTGTTCTTCTATTTTACAAAGTTCTTCAAATTGTTCTTTATGTATAGATTTTAAATGCCCTTTCAGTGATGTTGTTGTTCGGCCTTTTCTTGAATAGTTTTTCCCGCAACTTTTGCATTTTGCATAATTATCGTCTACTTCTACAAAGTACTGCCAAATTTCACTAGTTTTCGGCTTCATCACGTTATTTAAATAACAATAACTAATAAAAAAGCACAAAATTACTTTAAACAATCACGGCTCAATTGCAACTACGCGGTACCGAACGCTTTGACAAGTTGATTCCTGCTATTCATTCACGCTCCCACCACCCGCTTAGCCGTGTTCCCGCGGCTTAAGCAAAATCTCGACCATTTCACTCGCAAACACGCAGCCGAGCGGCCGCGTCGCCTAACGTCGCTCCTTGCGCGTTGTATGTGATCGTAAATGAACTTCCGATATGACTCCGCATAAATTTTGCGGAGGCGGATGCGGAGGCTGAGGTCAAATTCTTTGCGGAAGTTCCGCAGTAACGGAGGCGGAGGCGGAATTCCGTTACAACCCTAATTATATGTATTTCGGGCGCCAGCTATTCTTTGCTTATCAGGGAGAATAGCAAACCTACCAAGGTAGCTTCTAGTCGAAGACAGAGTTCGATTTTATCTAAGATGTTAGCGATAATTTGAGCAATCAAATAGGCAAAAATTTTATATAATTTATTCGGAATATAGGTACAAAATAAAATCACTTCGGTATGTTGAATAAGAATAACGAAAGGACTCAACTATATTTCAGCAAAATAACAGGTTTAAACTGACAGTCTTAAATATGAAAATAAATTAATTCGGTAATAAACTGTAAAAATTTAAACAGAACGCAAGAATTCAGTTATATTTGTGAAAATAACAGTTTCTAAGGACATCAACAATTACAGGGGAAATGCGTAAAAATGAATTAATTCTGAAACAAAATTAATTTGGCTGCGAACCCTACTTTCCCGCAAATAGGACGCAACAAATTGTGATCGAAGGTAACTTAAATAAAAATTTTACTGGCTTGAGAGAAGAGCTAAGAATAATTATTACAGACGGAGGGTTGCTAACTGTCCACGTGGACAGGAAGCCTCTACAGAATTCCTGTAAAAGGAATAAAATCAAACTCGGAAAAATAGGGGATTTTGATGAAATTGAAGTAAAGGGGTTTCGGCAATGAGGTTATAGTTTACTCACTTTTTTTTTCTTTCGACGTTCGGGATACTGACGGTCGGGAAAACCACACTGTGTGCACTTATAATTATCCAGAAAAAATCGTAAATATTGAATTATGAATAATCTATTATGAATACTGAATCAAAATTATGAATAATTAACTACGAACTGACTACTGAAACCTGAATACTGAATAATGAACACTGAATTTTGAATAATAATGAATAAATGAATACTGAACCATGAGTTATGTGTTATGTCCGATAGCTCAGTAATTTGAGGATAAGTAGACTGTATTTATTTTTGCTTTTGAAGCTGGTGCGAACGTGAAATATATAATATGAAACAACAAAATTCATATAAAGAAATGCGGTCAACAATGATGACTTACCACAGCGGTGAACTACGATGATTTCAGGGCTCTGCTCCTATTATCAGCTCTTCACAGGGACCCCTTGCTGCGGGATTTCTAGTCCAACTTTTGTTCAAATGCGGTGTTGAAAACACAATCAAAATGCGATGCGAAATTTCCAAATATGCGGGTGAAACCAAGCGTGTAATATATCCAAAAAACAAATCAAAATTAGCGTGATTTTTAAACAATTTCGGTAACAGACGTGATAGCGAGAGTTCTTCTATTCCAATTCGCGTTCTAGATGCGTATCCATGACATGTGCGAAGTCACCAGTGTTGACTTATAAAATTAGCGCGAAATTCAAATAATTAGCGATCGCCTCAGCCTCATATTCATGCTATAACAAAGGACCGAACATTATGAATCTATAATCTATAATAATCCAATTAAGGAGGCAACACGGTCTTTATTTATTTTTTATCTTCAAATTGAAAATTAAAAAGTAGCTGAGTTTCAAATTTCAAGCACCAAATTGAAAATGTAACAAAATGTAGATGACTTGAAAAGTAAAATCAGATACTGCTATGATAATAACTTCATTATGTTCATATGTGCATATTTACGTATTCAATAATATTTGAAATTATTGTGAAAAAGAAGTAGAGTTTCCGGAATGACTAAGGTGTTCCCGGAATGATTAAAGTTTTCACTGAATGATGCTGTTGGTTTTTTTACATGTAATGGTATTTTTGAGTAATAAATGCGAATATTATTTTTTGTAATCATGTTTGGAAATATTATTTGTTGTAATATTATAATAAAACAACATAAAATTCAAAAATTATAGGTATTCTTGAATAAAACTTCTAAACACTTTTTCCAAACTCAACATAGAACAAGTTAAAAAAATAATGGCATAATTAATATTTCTCAACTATATCAACATTGGAATTAAAATGGTAATATTCGTGATTGTTTTCAACTCTTACTAACGGTGTAGGTAATATTTTCAAAAATTGTTAGAATGTCACATAAGAGACATCTTTTGGGTCCAGCTGAAATATCTTTGCAGTATTGCTTACAGATCTCAGGAAAGTTACTTTGACTTCTCCGTCGTCTTCAACATGAGTTTTACTAGTAGCCAGATATCTGTAAAACACGTTTCTTTTTGTGTGGACACTTTAACAACAAAAATAATCCAGGGCTAATTAAATTAGGATGAATATTTTCTTTGCTATTCGTGTCATAAGACGATCCTGCTGCAATGGCTTCTAGGTTTTTATTAATGGGTTTCTGGCGGAGAGAGATTGCATGTATATCTTCTTCATCAGATGAAGAGTTATAAATGGTTTTGAAAATACTTGTTCTGTTATAATTGACATTACATAGGGCCTTCCTGTTCATTTCAGTCGATTCTTCAGTTTGACATAAAGACAAATCATCCGTTGAATCCATACTCGTGACATTGTTGCATTTTTTTTAGAAAGCATTTGTAGTTTAAACACTTTTTGCAAATTTTGATATTGATACAATTCAATGAGAACTTCAGGTGCTTTTTTCCAAGTGATATTAATAATTTTCATCACACTTAGGTACTTACTCAGATGGCCGATAACAAGTTTGAAGAACATAAGATAATCTAAGTATAAATACCTCAAATGAACCCTTCGGAGGTCGGTAAACACTAATTATACAAATTTTAGTGACCCCCAGGGATAATGATATTGCAAAGAACTCGCACTGCATTTCTTCGGCAATATTGAAACGGATATTTTGGGCTCCAAGATTTTGCAACCTTGCATTCAGCCAGTGGAAGACCATAAAACATTTTCGAGCACATACCAAATATTCCCTCAGTTTATCTTCTTCTGCCGGAATGAACACTTGTTTGCAATTATATCGCGGATCATACCTCAAAGTTGTATCGCAGCCCGTGATTTTTCTTCTTTACTTAACTAGATAATGTTACAAAGTTTAAACCTTTTAATTCTGCTGCTTGCCTAATGGAGTGGCCTTGAATAACGAGGTCCACTGCGTCTCTCATGTCACTCTCGAGAAACAGACCTTTATTGGATTTTCTTTTACGATTTCGAACCATACTGTAACAAAAACATATGTAATTATGCAAAATTAGACGATTCGTAAACTTAATTGGGGCACCTTGAAACGTTTTAGAGTGCCCTGTCGAGTCATGTTTCATTGTACCCCAAATGAAGTATTTTTCAAACAATACTAAATTCACATGTCGAAAAAACAAATGTAGTAGAGAAAATGCATGGAAAGAAGTCAGTGATATATACTTTTAGAAGTATGATACTCAACAATAGAAAATATTGCATTTGCTCACCTTAAAATCAAACGATGTCCGCACGTGATAATTTAGTTTTGTCACTGAAAAATACACTTTTTCCTGCAGAGTTCGAACTGCAATTGCGATTCAAATAAGTAAGGGATGGCCAGTTAGAGCGTAGATTGAAGCACCAATGAAAGTAATAGATTCTGATTTGCTTTCCTGAACATCAAATAAGAGCCATTTTTCAAAGTACTCCATGTTTCAACCTGCCCCGTGTTCCTTTATATATCTCCTGTCATTCTTCTTGATAGTTCCTGAGGTCCTTTTAGTTGACAATTCACGATGCCTGCCCATATACTCACACCATGATGTCCCATTCCTTTGATGCATGAAGATTTTCAGTTGACAATATTTGAGTGTTGTGGGAATTGAAAATACCCTCCTTGTAAATCCTGCTTCATGGGTGAATATAATGGTATTGATAACGTTATTTTCTTTTGCATGTTTTGTTAATATCCACTGACAGAATGCAATTCCTTTCGCAGGATCTGTTGGTAACAGAACCTGTATTTTCGGTACATGATAAGGATGTGGTCCTTGATCTTTCAAGCTTGGATATACTGTAGACTGCGAAATATTATATCGCAATGCTAAGCGTCTAGTACTACTTTCAGGACGTTCTCTAATTTCTTCCAATACATCATCGACAGTATTATCCATTCTTCTGGTCCTCACCTGTCCATTATCCACCCTATTGATAGATGGTAATTCGTAATCCAACATCCTAAATCCTAGTAAATTTTGAACGGAGGTCCTCTCGTTTGGAAGCCTCCTATTTGGATATCGTTCATGGTAGAGCACTCTTGCTCTTCTGGCATTATCTCCGCATATAAAATATGCTCTCAACATATCCGCCATTTCTATATTTGAACACTATAAGAGGGTTATTCTCATAGAAAATATGGGATTCACAGAAAAACTCTACTCGATGTGAAATCACTTTATTGCCTGAGACGCAGGTCATATACGAATGCAAATATGTACTCCGGATGTTGTGTTTGCATCAAAATAACATCGAACACATCATTTTTATCACGATCTTTTTTCGCTAATCCCTCCGATCTCATCTTTCTGAACACCTCATCCGATTTTAAATTTTGTAGATTTTTCCCTTCTTTCAATAAATTACTGTTGGCATTTCTTAGGAGTTCTTTTTTTAAGACGAATGCTTTTTCGCAATCAGTTTTTTTTAACAAATTTCTCACAACTCCTCTCACTTAGCCTGTCTTATTTCTTTTGTGACAGAAACTCTTGAAGAGCTGAATACAGAAGTTACTCTAGTTTCCCTGTTAATTGCAATCTTGAACTTTTTACATGAGTAGTTATTATGAATACATCTTCCGAAGACGTTGACTATTTTCTGTTTTTTTGGATACTTTATATACTTGAATTTTATCGTACACATATTATTGACAAGCTTCGATATCATTCTTCTTAACACAAATGGATAATATTTAGAACAAAGCTTATCAGAAACGATTATCAACCCAAAATTTTTTGGTTAGTTTGAAGGCGCCTTCGAAAATGGAATATCCCACAAATTTGGTATCATAATTTGTAGGTGTACAATTAATTAATGTGTCCGAATGGAAGATGTTGAGTTTTGATGGTACTTCAGATAACTTGAGAATATCGTTTGGAATTGAAAAATCTTGAAATGTAATATTTACAGACGATGAAGAATTCAAATTCAATGAATCTAGAAGCTTGCTATCTGAACTTACGGATATCGATTCTATTCGTGGGATGGATGAGCCACGAAACATTCTCGACGACTTATCGACGATTAAGAGAGACTGGAAATTTAAATTTTCAAGAGCCTCGGGTCAAAGGCTTGAAGTTTTGAATCGTCAACTGCTACATGGTGTTGCCTCACATTGACCCGAGGCTCTTGAAAATTCAAATTTCAATCTCTCTTAATCGTCGATAAGTCGTCGAGAATGTTTCGTGGCGGGGTAATCTTTGATCAGGAAATTTGGCTCGATAAATACTCAGCGTTGGTGAAATTAGGCATAACAACAACAACCAAAATTAAAACAACAGTAGCAAAAAGTCGATAAAAGTAACAAAACAAAAAAATACAAATTTAAAAAACTGAACAACGCGGCACAGACACTTCCAACAGAAGAGACAGTTAAATCTCGAATGAAGGTAGGGTCAAGTCAGCGGCGACTAACCCAATCCAACCTAAGGATAGAAATAGTAATAATAATTCACAAGGTCTAAAACTGGCAGGTAAAATTTCCTTGCTCGCGGTGTTGTGTCGAAATCCGTACTTTTATTTAGGTGCGACTTTCTTCACTCTTCTGACTAAAACCTTATTTGCAGTATTATTTTTTTATTGACTTACGTAAAAAGCATATGGTTAGCAACGTTATAAACCAAAGAACATTTTAAAATAAAACTAACTTTTTTAAAATTTCAATAGGAATGGAGATGTTTTCATACTTCCATATTTTTTTTAATAAAAGGCCTCGTGTTAATTTTGTGGTGTCATCTGTAACAATAAATACGTTTTTTTTTTTAAAAAACACACTCATGTAGACTTAATACAATAAAAAAAAATGCATGTAAAAGCACACGCAAAAAGTTATGGGGTTTCGAAGGGTACATTTTGGGTAATTTAGAAAAACCTAATAAAAAATCATACCTCCGTAACCGTAATACTAAGGACCCAGGTTCTAAGACTGAAAAGGTAGCAAATTACCCTACCAACGCCCCAAAAAAAATTGACTGTCCATGTGCCGAACACCCTGTATAAACTGATATTTTGATCAGAACGATCTACTCCTCCCATATTTGAATTGTACATATGTATAAGATGAGGTTGCAGCACCTGAAAATATTTTTTTACATGAATGAATGGTAAAAAGACATAGAGGAGTGCTTCACCTGAATATTTTTTTTTCTTTCTGGGAGTACCTCTTGACAGTATGAAGAGGTTCTACCCTGCATGATTTGAGCAAACGGTTACGATGTTGTTGTCATTCCACTTCACTGCTATGATCTTTTGATTTGCAATTTTCTTATAATGAAACGTTCCACGCTTTTCTTTCTTCAAAGCTTTAGAATTGATAAGTGTATTTCCTGGAAGTCTATTTTCTCTAATCTTTTTTTTTTTTTTTTGCCTGAGGTAGGGGAAGCTAAGGCCTTCTCCGCAGCGGGGCCAAGATGTTCACTTTTGCTGCGGATTTGTGTGGGACTTTCACCCACTAAACCACCCTCCTCTTTTCCTGGGTATCATCGCCACCTGGGAAAGGCTGATATGCCCATGCATCAGGTGCGTAACCCAGTGTGTCCTCTAGTTGTTTCTTCTCCGGTCTTCGTCATTTCTATCCTCCACCTCCTTCTTCTCCATTATTCCCGTTATGAAATCGTACATAATATTCCATTTATTTTTGTCCTCTAACATGTATGCTATCACGTCCTCTATCGCCGGGAGATCTCCCAATACTTCTTCCACTTCCATTCTTTCCTGGTTCCACCTCTGGCATTCTCTATATAGGTGTTCAGGGTCGTCGTCCTGTCCGCAAACCAGGCAGAGGCTGCTCTGGGCTTTTCCGATTCTTTTCGTGTAGGTTCCAAACGAGCCATGACCCGTCAGGAACTGGGAAAAGTAGTAACCTGTTCTTCTATGCTTGCATTCTAGCCATGGTAGAATATTCGGTATAAGGCGTTTTGTCCATGCTGCCTTGTCGTGCATCTCGTTCCATCGTTTTTGCCATCTTTCGTGTGTTTTCTTTTTTGCCATTCTGCGGTTGCCTACCAGTCTGCTGCCAATACTATAGAGCAGGGGTTCCCAAACTTTTTGTACCACGCCCCCTCTGGTTATTTGGAGACCCCACGCCCCCTACACATATCAGCTTTCCATTTTGCAATACCCTATTTCCACGGTGCCGTACATACCAACTTGTGCCTACTTGATACGGTGAGTAGGTAGATTTTTCGATCACTGTTGAATGCGGTAACGCAGAATGGAAAGATTCAATAATTGTACGTATGGTGATAATTAAAACAAGTATTACATGAAAAACGAATATAATTACTGATACAAAATTTAACATTGTAACACAGATACATTTTCAATTTAAGGAAGGTGAAACAATAGGCCTACCTACTTACAAAAACAAAACATAAAATGTAATTTAGTGAGATGGGTGTGCTTGCATGTTCTGGATAAGTTGACAGATCCTGGGTTGAGTTTCAGACAAAGCACAGCGTAGGTCACTTTCGACATCAAGTTTGTTGCGGTACTTGGTTTTGATCGCCACAAGAGTTGAAAACGCTTTTTCGCACATGTATGTTGTTGAAAAAGGCAAGTACATCCGAACAGCTTTCTCTGAAACAGTGGGGTAAACTTTTAAGTACTTTAACCAAAATGAGGGCTTGTCTATTTTGTCAAAATCGTATCTTGCAGCAGAGTCATTTTTATTTCTATTCCCTCCTCTTGTAACTCTTCTGGCAGCAACTGTATGTCCATGTTGAACGGGTCGGTTGATAGTTTGTAAAACTCCTCTGACAAGTTAGGAAAGTACCTGCTGAACTCCTCCTTGAGGTTCTTCAAATGGTCAATTATCAAGTTTTCAAAAGCGGTCCTTCAAAAACGTCCTCAAAACATACTTCTTCTGAGACTGACACTACTTTGCTGAAACTTGAATAGTTGCTGGGGTTCATTGACACTTTACGTATCCAAAGTTTTAGTTTCTCAACGTACATCTTGATGGCATCCTGATGTGTTACTATATTTGAGTCTGCACCTTGCAGTCTCAAGTTTAGGTTATTTAACGTGTCAAAAAAGTCTGATAAATAGGCCAAAATCACTTGGTTACAGGGTTTTGAACTCTGCACTAAGCTCGTTTTGTTTCTGCTGTGCCAAAACCGTTATCACTTCATCACGGAGTTCAAATAGTCTTCCCAACATATTGCCTTTTTGATAGCCATCGTACTTCTGTATGAAATAGCAGCGTTTTGTGATAACTTCCTAAATCTTCACACAGAATTTCAAACAGTCGAGTATTTAATGCACTGTTCTTAACGTAGTTGACTACTTTAATACAAAGCTTTAAAACAGCATTGAGTTCGTTAGGAAGAGTTTTTGCTGCCAAGGCTTGGCGGTGAATAAAACAATGAATCCCAACCACATCAGCATTCTTTTCTTTGACCAACTGCACAAAGCCTGAACGAGAACCCAGCATTGAAGGAGCACCATCTGTGCATACACCAATAAGTTTTTGCCAAGAAAGTTCGTGTTTCTTAAAAAAGTCTGATACTGCTTCCATCACATCTACAGCTTTAGTAGTGGTCAACAGCTCAGTAGAAAACATCAGTTCATCCTTCATTCTTTCATTTTCAATGTAACGAACATATACAATCAAATGAGAGCATTGTGCTATGTCTGTACTCTCGTCAAGCTGGATACCAAAAAGCGGGATTTTTTTTATTGCATCAACTACCTGGTTTTTAATGTCCTCGGCCATATCATCAATGCGGCGTTTTACGGTGTTGTCTGAAAGTGGTATTTGTGATAGCTTTTGCCTACTATCAGTTCCAAGGACAACATCGGATGCTTTTAAAGGCACGGTTTAACAAGCGTTTCACCAATAGTGTGACTTTTCTTTTCCTTAGCAATAATAAGAGATAATTCATAGGAAGCTTCAAGCACTTTTAGAGATGACTGAGCAGCAGATCCAGTGCTATCTAACTTCATGCGCTTTAAATTCTTAGATTTTGCAGCGAAAAAACTCTTTAGGTTTGTCCTTTAAAGAGGCATGTTTGGTTGACAAATGTCTCAGAAGACGATTAGGCCTCATCGCGTCATTGCTTAATACCTCATAGCAAATAACGCACTGAGGGTGATCAACATTATCTTTAAGCAAGGAAACAAACCCATATTGAATATAATCGTCAATATATTTGCGTTTCTTTGCCGTGTTCATCTTCTCTGATTCAGCTTCACACAGAACTCACACAACACAAAAACAATTACTCCAATTCAAACGTCGCAGCAATTACAGAACACCCACAATACAGCAAACACGCTGACTGATAATTCACGGAAAGCACTGTTGGCACAACGGACTGGCGAACGGACTAGTTACAACGCAAGCACTGAACAAACTGCAATGTTATTGACATTGGATTGAAGATGCGGTGGGGAGTGGGCGTGGTAGGGGTGGGGGAGGACACTCGCACTCACGCCAAGGCCAAACGGAGGTATCGGCACACACACCTGTTGCGTCTGACAGTAACTACTATGGAGGTGGACGGTTTTGAGAATATTGAACTCTTGTGTGTTTTGATCTGTTTTATTTTAAACAATGGCTTTAATTTTTACAAACACTTGACCATTATGTCAAGTGAATATTCTTTATGTGGAAGCGTGAAACTGGTAAAAAAAAAAAAACGTGGAAATTGAAACATTACAAAAACAATTTTGAAAACTTAGAAAGACTTTATTTCAAAAATCTGAGGAAATTATTTTTGTACTTTTTTTTATTTATTTAATTTGGGTGTCACGCCCCCGGACTTTCTCCACGCCCCCAGAAGCGCTGGTTTGGGAACCACTGCTATAGAGCATGCATGTTTCCGACACCATCAGGTCTATGGGCGGAAAGCAGGCTATGACCTGCGCGGCCTCAGCTGACACAGTCCTGTATGCAGATATCACCCTTAGCAATCCCGTCCTCTGCAGAGACATGAGCTGGCTCTTTTGTTTTTGCTGTTTAAGCACATCACGCCACACTGGGGCACCATAAAGTATAACGCTGTGCATTATTGTGCATAGCACCCTTCTTTAAGGTAGGACGGCCCTGCAACATTCGGTAACAGCCTCCTCATCGTTTCCACCTTTCTGTTCGCCCTACCAATCACGTCTTGGATGTGGTTTGAGAAAGACATCCTAGAGTCAAACATCACTCCAAGATAGCGCAGAGTTTTATTTGGTTGTTTAATTTCTTCCTCAATGTCGAAATTAGTTATACCCTTCCTCCTTGCTCTACTTGATGTCAGACTTACATCAATATGTGACTTGGATGTTCCTCTTATAAAGGTCGGGCTGCCATCATTTAGGGCTATCCATGAGAGTTGTGCCAGCCACTCCTCAACATATTCTCCTCGCTGGTCTGCTTGTGGTGCTCCCCACATGGGAGATTTCGCATTTATATCCCTATCACCAAAACTATTCCTTTTTTTCTGGAAGCATCCTGCAACACTCGATACATTCTTTCTTTAAAAGTCTGGAATGGAGCATTTGGAGAGATGTACAACGCGTACACCTCCACTCCAGGAAGGGAAAGGTGAACATAATTATCTCTCGTTTCTATGTTCTCTACTGTCAGATTTTTTGGACTAGTGCTACCGCGACATCCCCGCTCTTATCCATATACCATCCCTGTCTAGCGCATATTTTTATTTGGTTCAGATACCACCAAGAGGTCAATATTTCTTTCCTTTACGGCGGTCCATGCCATATCGTGAGCCGCCCTCGCTCTGCCTAAATTTGTTTGGAGAATTTTCAGCATTTTGGATGTAAAGGGTCCACTAAAATAATAAATTACTATGTACACATTAAAACTCGGTTGGATGTATAGTGTCCCTTGAATTAAAATAAAGACTCAAAAAAATATATATCACCTCGGTGCACTCGGATCTTCTGTCGTGTGCGCCGGCATTTCTTTATCCATCTTCTTTTTGCACTGGTTGCTAAAAGTTCTGTGACCTACTGTGTTGCAGTTTGCACAGAAAGGTTTTTCTTGGCAGTCCCGTACCATATGCCCCTCTTGAAGGCAGTTTCTACATTTTCCTGTCCGGTCTATTCCCTCGCAGTCTTTAGCCATGTGACCTTTCTCCCAGCATTTGTTGCATTTCATCATGTCTTCCCTTTCCCTTACTATAGCTACAGAAAATCCAATTTTTATATATCTTATTCTTAGCAGTCTCTCTATCGTTTCAGGCAGTGCCAGAATTGTCGCTGCCTTTCTGCCTCCCTTCATTTGTCTTAAAAGCTCTAATCTCTATCTCATCATCCTTTTCCGGCTTTTTCAATACGTTTTTAAGAACCTGTCCTATCTCTTCCTCCTTTATGTCTATATCAATCCCGCATAGATTTGCCGCTCTTTTTGGTGCCATTCCAGTTAGTTTTCTCACTTTCCCCATACTGGTGTTTTGTTGGATTTTGTCGTACAGTTCTTTCGTTGCTCCACTGCCCTTTTAAACCTCTACCAATAGATGGCCCTCCGTGTCTCTCTTATCGCCTTGATATCCTTTATGAGACCTTGATCTTCTTTTAGATTCTTCTTCAGGTTGGTTACCATTTGTGCGTACGTCATATATATTGGTTTTTCAACCATCAATGCTTCCGTTCCAAATTGTTTATTTCTTGCATGTTTACCATTCGATTCTAATTTTTTGAATTAGAATATTATAATTAGAATAGAATGAAAGGATGATAAGGAAGGGTAAAGGTAAGCATAAGGAAAAACCTCCTAGCCCTCGGGAACCTAATAGCGTCGGAGGGAACAAAAGGTGTTTGAGGTTTCTTGAGGGAAAGGTGGAAGCTGGGATTGGCCTCTACCATTAGGGAGTGAGCAGTCTTTGTTTCTCTGCTCCTCTTTGGACCTATTCGGCATGGGTGACCCTATCCGACCCAGCTCCAAAGAATCATTGCAGTTACTTAAGCCCTCACACCACGTCAAGGTGCTGCCCAACGTGAGGGATTTTCTCTAATCTAGAGGCAAGAAAGTTTTCTTTGGTTAGCTCCTCGATTAGCGGGAATGGATGTGAAAAAATTGTCAAAAAAACAAATGGAACTTCTTATCATGCCATTTCTTTCCCAATACCTTTGCATATTCTAATACTAGTCCTGCACCAACTTCCAAGTGTGCATATTGTTCACTTATGAATTGAAGCACCTTGGTAGAGGTTCGAACCAATTCAAGTAACCAAGTCTTGTATTCAGCAAATTGAAGAGTGGTCTCACTTTTGCAAATTTGTCGTTGCAATCTAAAATATGATTATCTGCAACATGTACCTAGATTGAGAAAATATATTGGAATTTATCCCTCGATATTGCTTCAGCAATCAATCCATTATTGCATCTCTTTCACGTTCCCAGTACATTCTACTCCTTGGAATTTGTACAAATCCACTCTGTAACATAACACCTATGAACGCCCTCATTTCTGAATGCTTTATATTGGGTGATCGATTCTTTTGTTGAGCATATTTATTACTGTTAGTCATCAACAGTTCAACTATTTCTTCATCAAAGAATTTCACGAAAGTACTCCATAGGACTTTGAGAATGTATTTCTTCAGGAATATCAGCAGGTTCTGTTTCTATCATATGTAGATCTTCCTGAGTCCATTGATATTTTTTCATCAGGGTCCCTTTCTTTCGTTTATCTCCTGTTGATAATAACATTTCTCGAATTTCTGACAAGGGCAGTTCATCGTCAGGAGAAAAATCATCGTAATCATTTCTTTGAAATCGGATTTCGGCTGGTGCTTGTAATTGAAAGCAGGGGCCTATTGCACCAAAATACTTTGCAACTTTTCACTTTGCCCTTTTCACTTTTCAAATGAATTACGTTGCACGAAAAGCATTCATAATTGAAAAGTGCAATGTGAAAAGTCAAGTGCAAAGTGAAAAGCACTTCGCAGAAATGATAGTATTCTGTTGCACCAAAAGTTTTCAAATCAAATGTCAGATAGGACAAATTTGTCAAATTGAATGAAAAGTGGTAGAAACTCTAAGCAAACTGTGATATCTTCAATATGATCCGTGGAATATTATATTCGAGCGATGAAAGTGACTCAGAACAGAAAACGAAAAAGTATACAAAATACGGAGGAATTTCGAATTAAATGACGAATTTTCATTCAAAGAATCGTTTCGTATGACAAAAAAGAATTCATACTGGAGAAAATAGGACGACAAATTAAAAATAGAAATGGCAGGAACTATTCCTCGATGCTAACCAGCAGTTGCTGATAACTTTGCATTGGCTCAGAAATGGTTCTCAATGTCACGTAGCATCAATGCATGGTGTTGATAAAAGCACAGTATGTAGAAAAGTCCATAAGGTGGTGAATGCTGTTGTCAATACAATGTTGCAATCGACG
>JARTUT010002430.1:0-24038 GCA_030674115.1 Micraspis discolor | reverse complement strand
ATCGGTCTTCAAATAGAAAGGCGTCCATTTCTCTTTGATAATCTTTATCTGAACAACCAATGATCGCAAAAAAAAAAGTTGAAGGTGAGTTTCAAGAACTTGAATGAATTCTTCTTAACGACTAGTCATTGTTTTATAATTGTTTTATATATTGTTTTTTGGAAAATCAAGCGCTAGGTCGAAAATATTAAGGAAACCACTAACGTTAGTGTGCCTTTTATAGATCAATACGTTCACAAAAAGCCTACAAAAAATCGAATCAATCCAGCCGGTTGTTTTTTTGTTTCACTCGGTGAATTTTTGAAAAAAAAATTAAGGATCACGTTTTTAGCTCTGAAAATCTCATAATGTTTTAAAATGGGGAAAAAATATTCCCAGATTTTCTCACATTCTTGCTCCAAACTTTCAAAACAAAAAAAGTTAAGTCATTCAAGTTTTTGAAACTTTAACGTTCTGTGCGGTCATTGGTTGCTGAGATATTGAAAATCAAAGACAAATGGACACTTTTCCATTTGAAGACGTGAAGATGTGGACGTATCAAGGTGTATAAAAAAATTAAGCTGAAAGAACAGAGTATCCTATCCGTAAAATGGTTGAGCTAAAAAGTTTTTCCACGCCTGTCGACCAAAAAAAATTTTCAAATTTTTGATTTCGTTTGTTGCTGGTTTTTCTACAAATACTCAAAAACCACAGATGCTAAAAACTTTCAAGTTCTAATTCAAAAATTAGGCACTTGGAGCTAAAATATCCTTACACTGTAAAAATAAAATTCTGCGCTCAAACTCCTCAGGAGTTTGAGAATTTTTTCAATCAAACCATTTTAATTTGAATTAATCTAAAATTGATTACTCCAAATGAACTATTTTTCTTGATTAAAACAACCTAGTTGATTATAGAGAACAGCTAAAACATTCGCTTGAAACTTTTCACATTTCAGCGAAATGAAAGAAACAACTGATTCAACATAAACATACAATTACAAGAAATTGTTTATGCACTTGTCTCAATATCCATAATTGATTGATACAAATACATTATTCTAAATAGGTTTTAACAGAAACCATTCGTTCGTTTCATTTTATTTGTTCAATAGAACGAAGGTACGGTTGTCGTAAATTCTGTCAGTTGATGCAACGACTACAGTTTCTTGAGACAAGAATCTCGTGAGATTATATTATTCGCCTCATTTACTTGAAGAAAACTATAAATATTTGAATAAAATTGAACATATAATTGTTGCAATATGAAGTGACATTTGTAAAAAAAAATATGCGTAATTGATTTAATAAAACGAATTAATTGTAGCAATTTTTTATATTGGCTGCAATTAAATCAAAACTCTATCTCTTTTATATTAAATATATCCCATTTAAATGCAATTATTTGTGCATTTTACTCACAATATTGTTGTATTCGGTGATAAAGATGACATGGAATACATGATGCGCAAGCTAATTAAAGAATACGAGAAGTGGGGCTTAAATGTCAACTTAGAGAAACCAAATATCTTTGTGTTGGTGGAGAACCGGGTGATCTGGTATTGGATGATGACAGGGATGAGATGATAACCCACTGCCTGGACTAAAGCTATTGTAGCGGCAGGGAGTGTATAGGGATCTCTTGGCGGCACTCTATATAGCCACGCATAGCTTAGTTCACAGCGCTTCGGTAGCCTAGAGGTTTGCGCTCAAGTTTCACACCGATTAGGTACTAGGTGCCGGGTTCAACTCCCGGCGGCTCCTCAAAACTTCTAACCACTGCGTCTATGGCATGGCGCACACAAGCCTTACTGATGAGTCCAAATGTGTGCGCCAGGGACGAAACGCATAAGTAGGGATAAATTCCTTCGATTCTACATTGGTGACCCCGACGTGATGGGAACGGTTGTCTTTAAGACGTGTCTTGAAAAGCAAACGGTTGACGCTTGAGGTATACTCGCTCCTCTCTGCAACTTCCAACGAAACTCTAGACGCCTTTCCCATTCCGTACAATATTCATGGTCTGCCGCGGTATTCCGGTATTTATTAATATAAAGAGAAATTATTGTTCTGTGAAGAAAAATAATGATTACATACAAATGTTTTTTTGTGTTGTATCAAATTATTCCTTTGCTAGTGTCAAAAACCCTTCAATTTAGCTCAAATCTATCAGTTTCTTAACCCAAGAAACTTTCACTTGACATAAGAGATACTATCATTTTTATCGACTGAATTCTCGACCCATTCAACTAAGATCCTTTAAATCAACTACAAATCGAGTTTCAGTGAAATATAATATTTATTTACATGAAACCAAAATTTTTATTCTACGAAAAGTATCAATAGTTACATACTAATTAATATTACCGTTGGATCAAATTTTTTACCACCTGAGTCAATAACTCTGAGCTTGGTTGAAACTAATCAGTTTCTTAGCTCAAGAAACTTTTATTTAGGGTAAACGCCATTCTCAACCGTAGAGGGCGGTAGGGTCAAGTACTTTATGCATTTGGCTGTATTCAAACGTACGGAGTACTTGAGACAAATCAATATGGTTTGAGATGATTAACTATTTTTACAGTGTATATTCTGATTTCTTGTACGAGCACTTCTTTCGAAGTTACGGCCTGTTGAAAATTGCCTAAAAATTTGGGATTTTCTTTGATCTCCTAATGTTTTCCAGTAGTGTATATGCATGTATGGACGTAATTATGTCTCATATATTATTCATTTTCATTGTTGTAGCTTATTTTCATCTTAAGAAAGGATTTCTTCTACTACAAAGGAGAAATGACAAAAAGTCCGTCTGAAGTATTTTCGATCGATGCTATCACTGATACGTATCTGATTGACATGGGCTGGAATTATCAATCACTGTCAGTTGGGGAAAAATTAATCGAAATATTTCGTTCAAAAACATGGACGTAAGTTTTTAAGATAAGAAATTTAAGCTTTGAGCAAAAGTTAGGGAACACTATGAGTAGTTATTTTAGATTTGAGATATAGGTTCTTTTATTCATCATCATTGTTCCACAGTACGCAGAAGGCCTTTCGTTTTCCCACAGAGTGCTTATAAATTTGTTATATGAATATTTACTTGCAAATAGCTCAACAAGAGTGCTGAAACCATCTGACCTCACGACAGTGCTTTCTTAAGTTGTATTTATGCAAATTCAATTCACATGATTCTTATTTTAAAACTATTCATTCGATCATCGAGACGGGATGGTTGTTATTCCTTACTATTTTTGTGTTGGTATGTGTCAAGTGGCCCAAAGCTGAACACTTTTAGAAAGATTAAGAATTTGGAAATTAATTGTGCTGCATACTTTTTGTTTTAATTTGCCGTAAAATGAAAAAAAGCCATCCGATTTTGTTTCAACTGATCGCAAATGAGTGTAGAAATTTTCACAAGATTTATGCTGGGTTGATCATGGAAATAACTTATAATTTTCTGCAAATAACCAAAACATTATATATCAAAGTCTGCCGAGCACTTTCATAGTCTTCAAATCAAAATATGTGAATAATACTGTGCTGTTGATCTTAGGAAAAATCAAGAATTTTTCCAAATGAACTGGACATTCTTAAAAAGGTTAGCCCAGCCTTTTCGTTTTTTTCTTCTGTGAAAATTGTTTCCAGTTGTACTAACTGGTGCTGATAGTATTTTCACAAAAATATTCTATTTCTCTTTAAATGGAGAAATACCAAAAAATGGTATCTTGGTTAATGACTAGTTCGAACAGTTCGAAAGGCAACATTGTTGTGTTGCTAGCTCAACACTTAGATATAAGGTATTCCAAATGGGATATAAAAACCGCATATTTATATTATTCAGCATTATGGCATTCAAGAATACCTACTAAAAAAAATTTTTTTAATTTGTTCAAGGAACCAGATGAAATAATATAAACCTATTAAAGAAGCATGTTTGTTTTTTACTAGATTTACACTATTGAATGAAAATGTTATCACGTATTTAGGTTATCTCACCTTACACTGATTACGTAATGATTAAAGTGCAGAAGAATCAAATAAATGATTAAAGGTGAAAGAGGAAATCAAACCACAATCAAAACTATCCTCTATTTTATTCCACACCAAGGATGTAACATCAAAAATTGAAAATTCAGGAATTCAAAAGTTATTAAGAGAACACAAAATTGATTTTACCGAAAATAAAAATCAATGTACTTTTTCAACCCATTGTATTGACAACAAATATATTTCCCACAAATTGAAGATAACCAAAATAGTTTTCAGAATCGAATCAATTGAACTATTGATCAATCAATCTACAGATTTTTTCATTTTTCTTCATTTAAATGTGAAATTAGAACTTTTTATGAAAAATATGATTATCCTTAGTCGGCAAAAGTGAAGAACAGAAGTATAAAAAAATTTTCACATAACATAACGTCAGTTTTATTTTAATCGGATTACCGATTTCCTATTCCATTCGAAAACCAGTTTGATTTTTACCAAAAGGTTAGTAGAACATCTTTACACATGACCCAATTTTTCCACGTATTTTGATTTTGATGTACGAGTGCCCCATCTGATTTATTGAAATAATTCCCTAAATTGCCAATCAATCCACTAGAATTGTTGTTGAATAGTTGTTTTTCGAAGGTTACCTCAGCAACGCAGTCTAGTTGTCGTTAAAAAATTGAAATCTCAAATTCAAAAACGGAAAAATTGTTTTTCGTATTGAAAGGAATTCATTCAATTCCAACATGTTATATGAATGAAATTCTATACTATCAATTTTGAACATAACATTTGCTCTATTTTATTTAAATTTTTTGTGGATCCCTCATAAAGACGGGTTGAAAAAATTTCTAGTGTACTGTCGAACGCTCAATATATAATGAATCAATATGATGCAAAAACCACAAATCCAATTCTGAAGAATTATCTATACATCGTCAATAAAATTCCAAGAATTATTGATGTTTCATTCTATGAATCAATCTGCGGCTACTGCAATTGTTAATTAAATTCATAATCCACTGATATACATATTCAACAACTACTGTCATTAAATACTAGAAACTGATTTCTTACGAGCATTCTTTCTTGTATCCTCATCTTGAGATGATGAGCAATTTATCTGTTCAAATAATTTATATTACCAATTTATTCCATTACCACAATTGATGTCTTTATATTGTTATCGGACAGACTTTCGTTTGCTGAAGACGTTATTGTCATTCAGAATTTTTGAATGGGGCAGTAGGTATATTTCTTGATTGTTTTTCACCTATCTGATTACACAGGGTGTTTGTTAATTCGATATTCTCCTCCGTAAGGTTTACACTACACATTATTCGAGACGATTTGAGTCCAGTTCCATTAATCACGGGTCCATAGAGAAAACCAATATTTTTTGCCAAAATTTATTTTTGCGCCCTTGTTCTAGTAGAGCAGCGTGCTATTACTTTCCCCAAATAGCTGTTATTTTCGAATATCGAGATAAAAATGAACTTAAAAGATTGGGTTCGATGCAGAATCCGGGGTGAAACTTAAGTATGCCCGCTCGGCCGTATACTATATAGCTTCCAAAGGAGATGAGCCAGGATTTTCATATTTTCAAAGGAGGATAGTCGTCCAAATATCTCGGTCAAGTTAGTTATTGAACGAACTTGAAAGACGATTGAATGAGGTTAAAACGAATATTGTAAAACAATTCCCGAAGCTCTTACATTAAAGTTACTAAGCTGATCATTTTATGTATTAAAGCACAACTCATGGTGATTTTATTGCTAAAGAAAAAAGTCGAAATAGTTCCATACTTTTTTTTAGAATTTTTTACGTGATTGAGGACAAAACTTTGACTGAAATTTTGTAAAAATAATTATAACTCTAAAACTGTGAATAATCGCGGAATATATATGGGGTATTTCGAATACCTCATGAAGAGGAATCTAATTTTTTTCTAAACCTCAATCTCTCTGCCACCTGTATAGATAACACTGGTCAACAAAAAAAATGAAATCGTTTGTTTCCTTTAATTTTTTTTGTTTCAGCTTCTGTTTTTTAGTTACCACTAACTACCCTCCATTATTATTTTGACTTATAGTTGCAATTTTTTATTTGACATTGAAATACACTGCTCAACAACTGATAGGGATCACTTACTTTTTCTAAATTTAATCCTGAAATATTCGCTCCAAGATTATATAGAGTATTTTCAGTTGATAATATGGTTCACTTGAGAAAAGAATGAAAAAATGGAAAGTTGAAGGGAAAAAAAGACTTTAGTCACACACAAAATTCTATGTTTGAATAACATAAAAATTTTATGATGAAACCACAAGAAGGCTGAAGTTTCGGTTATGCTAGTACCTAGCTGGTCCCCCACGAGCTCGTTTCAAGCATTCTACCCTACGAGGCATACTTTCAATCAAACGATTTATAAAATTTTGGGTCGAATTCGTCCAAATATCCCGTAAAGCGTTAGAAAGGTCCTCCAGGTTATTGATCGGTTGCTCTAAGGTTGACAATTGTCTAGACATCTCAGACCAGAGATGTTCGATGCAATTCATGTCTGGAGAGCGAGCAGGTCAGTCCATCCTCTCAATAGCATGAGTTTCTAGCGCTTCATTAACCAGACGACTACGGTGTGGACTGGCATTATAGTCAATTAAAATGAAATTCTCACCCAAGGCAGCCGCAAACGGAAAAATTATGAGTTCAATAATCATATCGTGATATCTCTGGCTGATCATTGTGGTGTTCTGCACAACAACCAACATCCGTAAATAAACATCGGCTCCAATCTTCAACTGTCCAATTGCGGTGCTCCTCAGCCCATTGCCGTCGATGAACCCGGAGTTCCCTATTCAAACGGAGATGTTGTAGCCTCCTACGTGCTCTCAAACCACGAACATGTAGTCGTCGTCTTACAGCCTAGTTCGAAATTAGAACTCCTGTTGCAACTCTCAGTGATCTATTGAGCCGCGACGCCTGGTAAGTGGGATTTCTCCTAGCATTGAGAATCAAAGACGATCTTGGGCAGCTGTTGTACTGCGCTGCCGACCTCCCCATGAACATAAGCTACTGAGTCGTTTTGGATAAACCTATTCCAAGCCCGACTCACGACACTTTGCGAAACATTCAACCGCCGGGACACTTCTCGCTGGGACAAACCTTCCTATATCCACCGTATGATTTGGTCCAGTTGCACAGGAGCCATACGTCTTCTCGGCATGACTGGTAAGCTGATATTGTTCTCATTTCTTCAATTATTGTCACCTTATGTGTTTGAATGAGAGAAAAAACAGATTTGATAACAAATACCACATTGCTTTTCACTCCACCTGTAACAGCCTACAGATAATAATCGATTTTGTGAACAAGAGCCGATGAAGTGAGGAAAATTTGATATAATCAACTCAAAACATCTTAATTTTTCCTTAGAGAACATATAATGTACAGATATTCACGAGATAACTTAAAAAATACAAATGAGGAGAAGTTCATAAGTGATCCCTAGCAATTGTTGATCAGTGTATATTTTGTTGTTGTTTTGGATATGGCTTTATCAAGAAGGTGTTGTGTACTTATTCCTGATTTTTTGTCTACATTTGTAGGCAATATCGAAAACCTATATCGGACTTTTGTAGAAACTGCGTATCATCAATACCCTAAAATAAAATTGTGTAATCAGGACAAGCCAAGGGTTCCTCATAATGTATGCCAGAAACTTGTGGTGTCTGCGGAAAAATAGATGCAGTATTGTTCGTAACACCCGTGATTTCGCGAGAACCTCGAAATCATCCTGATGATTGCTACTTCTGTGTAGTGAAAATAAATAGGATTAACCTTGAAAATCGAAATAAGTGTACTATCTTATCAAAATAATAAAACTCTATATTTCAATAACTGATGCTGCTTGCAATCTTCCAGTATTTTTCTTCATACTAAGGGTCATAGAAATAGCCAATAACAGAAACAAAAATAAAGGATACAAGAATTGTGTTGACCAGTGTATTTCAATTGAAAACAAAATTCAAATTGCCAAGATCATTCAAAATTCATCAGAAGAAAACAATCGATTTGAAATGGAAGCTTGCTCTTGTTGTGCCTTGAACAAAAGTATTTATGAATACCAGGCATTTCAATGAAATTGAATCCTTTCAATATTAGTTATTGGAATATCAATTCAAATATAAATATAAATAAGAATTAGATTGTTTTTGCTAAGATGTGTTTTTTCTATTCCGTTTAATTCAAATAAGAATTAAAATGTATATAGAAGAAATGTGTCTTCTTATCGATTGTTCTTTTACACAGTTGCCAAAAAAAAAAAAATTTACGCAACAATCCCGAATGTGGCTTATTTTAGATTCAGACTTTTCGTCCAAAACATCCTTTTTTCCGGACTTGCTACGTAAATTACTATATATCGATACAGAAACATAGATTTGATAAATCGTCTCATTTTCGTAACCACAGATTTTCGTTCCGTGGTTCTCTAGACATAATTATTTGCAAATTACGTCTGGTATATCAACCTCAAAGGATGACGTTGAATTACCAAACACCCTATATATTTTTTGACTTGCCTAAATGATTCACGCATGAATCAAATTGAGAGTACGCCTATGTTTATGCACATATGAAATTGACGCAGACTCTTTAATTAAAGCTTGAAAATTGGCATGGCATACGAGGATTCCAGTTATTTATGATTGACTACGTTGATAGAAACATGGAGATACATGCATGAAGCTATATTTCAACTGGTTGAATGTATAACACCAGTAATTAATCTGAAAATTTATATTAGCCTATGCAATTGAGAATTATTCTTCATGATAATATCGAAGTGGTAATGAATACTGGGTGTTCCATCTCCGACAAGCCCTGCGTATATTTTTTTCTAAATGATTGGTTCTTAAGTGACTCATTTGATTGCGAGTTTGAGAGGTAATGAAATTTATGTGAAGAAGAGTTTCCTCAAGTTTTCCAGGTATAATAATTATTGAACAATATTAAAATTATTTTAACTTATTATAACTCAAAAGTTCAAGAGCTGTACGCAGGAAAAAAAGTATTCCTTCCTATAACATTATTTGAGAAACATCTGTTAATTGTGAAAGTTATGATCCAAATATGAAATAATTCGAAAGAAATTAAAAAACAATTTAATGAAATGGACCATTTGAAATCAATTTGACCCGATTGATTATGGTACTTCGAAAGTTAAGATACTATATTCTGAGTTAGTTTTCAATTTTTCCAATGAATATTTCCCTAGACTTTTTTGCTTTGATGTTTGAAGGAAGGATATTTTATAAAAGTGACGCCAGATATGCAAATGATCTTATACCGGAGTTTTCTTAGCTTTTGGAAGCCGAACTGAATTGGCTCTAATTTCAGATGATTTTCTATTTAGCGGGATTATTCTTGGCTAACTAAAAAGGGAACAATTTTTCCATATATTGGATTAAAGTAGAAAACTTTCTTGTGTAGCTCTTCAGTTGATTACACCATATCTTTCCTGTACATAATTTTCATGATCCCTTGCTGAATAACTCTCAAGTATCTACAGTAAATGTCCGCTAAACCCCCAAATTAATATACCATAATTGAAATATGGGTCCACAAACGCAAAATACACTCGTTTAAGTCTCGTATAAGTCTTAAATATTGGAATGAAGTAGGCAGCATTTTAACTTTTTTAACTATAAATTAAGAAAGAACGTTTTAGGTGTCCATCATTGTATACCTACAAGTGTATGAAAAAATTACAGATATTCAGGATATCAGCTTCTACTTTAGAACATATGTAACATCCATTCAATATAGATGAATTTAGGGCTGCATTCAAATCTACCAAATCTCGAAAGGCAGCAGGTTTTGACGGAATATATTCAGAATTCATCAAGGAAAAAAGGGCCTTGTCTTGGTTATTGTCTTTCTATAAAAATATTCTGACTTCGGGAAACTTTCCTTCCGAATTTCGTAAGGCTAAAGTAATAGGTATTTTGAAACGAGGAAAAAATCCTTGTGATCCTAGTAGTTATCATCCCATCCGTTTATTGAGTGTTCCTTTCAAGATATCAGAAAGACTAATTCATTTTAGAATTGAATCTTCTATAGAAACTGCTCTACAAAATTTCCAGGGAGGCTTTAGGAAAAATAGAAATTGTTCAGATGAGGTTCTCAGCCTTACAACTTTCATAAAATCAGGCTTCAATGATAGGTTAGAAACAGGAGCTGCTTTCATTGATTTATCCGGCATATGACACTGTGTGGAAAGATGGATTAATTTTCAAACCCTATACCCATCTGAAGTGTGGGAAAATGGTACGATTATTAGAAAATATGTTATCTGATAGAAGGTTTTGTGTTTTTATTGACAATGAGAGTAGAAATTTCAAAACACTAAAAAACGGTCTTCCTCAAAGATCAGTTTTAGCTTCTTTACTTTTCAATTTATATCTGAGTGATTCACCCACGACATCATCTCAAAAATTTGTTTATGCTGACGACATTGCAATTACTTATCAATATTGGGATTTCCATACTCTGGAAAACATTTGGATGATTGGGAAATTGTAAAGAATTATTTTATTGAGTGGCGATTATGTTGAAATCCCAACAAAACGGAGTTATCTTGTTTCCATCTGAATAATCATGAAAAATATAGGAAATTAGCTGTAACTTTCAATGATTCTCCTATCGAACATAATTTCTATCCAAAATACTTAGGAGTTAAATTAGATTCATCTCTCAATTTCAAGGCTCATTTAAATGATCTGAGCCTAAAACTGAAAACTAGGAATAATATTGTTCAAAAAGTAGCTGGATCGTCTTGGGGTGCTGATGCTTCCACTCTTCGCACAGCATCTCTAGCCCTAGTTTTTTCTGCAGCTGAGTATTGTTGCTCTGCTTGGTTTAATAGTGCGCATACACAAAAAATTGATGCACAATTGAATACATCCATCAGAATTATTACTGGCACCATAAGATCTACACCGGTTCATTGGTTACCAGATTTGTTCAATATTGTCCGTCCCCATATTCGTAGACAGACTGCAGCTCTGAATTCTTGGAACAAATATCATTCTTTTCAGAACAAAAACTCCTTCTTTCACCATCAGATACTTTCCATCAAGTTTTTACAGATCCAAGAATCAATATTGTCTCTAATATTTGTAGAACTGAAGGTCATTACAACTAACTATATTACTATCCAAGGTTTCTAAAAAAATGAACCTACAAGGATAAAGATGACCTCTTATATTTTGTTAAACTGAAGGTAATATTTCATTATTTACATTTGACTTCCTTACATTTTAAATGATCTCTTAAATCATACAAATCCTCAATATGCATGAAAAATCCATTTACCTGGATTTGAAGTTACTCACATACCTACTTTTCATAATTTAAAGTCCTTGGATTTGCAGATAATAATTCATTCAGCTTATTCAAGTAGTTATTTCAGAAAGAAACATAGGAAGGACCCTGTGAAATTGATTTTGATCTTAAAAAGGAAAAATCTTTCTTTCGCCATTAGACTCATGGCTCCAGATTAAGAAGTCTGCCTTTGCCAGTTTACGTAATCACATTCTTCCCATAATCAAGCAAAACAGTTGTTCAAAGATTCCATCGCTTTGCAATTTTTTCAGACTGTTACGCTTTATTTCATTATATACTCTTTCTGAAGTCACTAATTTGGTTTCACTCATGATTCTCACTATCACTTAAGATTTCCTCTTATTATTTCGATAATCCACATCCACAAATATTATTATGTGACCTTCCCTATACTCTAAATGGAATCTTCAATCCTACAAAGCTCTACTATATATGAAATAAAATTAGCGTAGATAGCATATACTTTTTCATAAATGTATAATACCCTTGATAATTAAAAGATCTTGCAACGATACAAGCTTAAATTCTGTCAGAATCAAGTTACATGCTAATTCAACATCTGCAGATACTTTCCTGTTTATAGAATAAAATAGTTATTTGAACTCAAGAGTTCAAAAATCATTATCTATATAATAATTTATAATGTTGCAATTCAACTCCAAAAAATATTATCTTCACTACATTAATTTATTCACAGTAATTTTTACTTCATATCTTGCAGGTTTTCATCCTAATCGAAGTAAGATAATCTAATTTGCTATCGATATATCAAAATCGTTGTTTTTTTGCATCTTCTTCCATTATTTACATTCAGAGCTATCTTTCCTATTCCATTCATGTCATGGGATGAAGATAATCTGAAATAATTTCAACTGAATGAAATTTCATGGCAGTATCCCAGAGACTACTTATAATTACTGAAGGTATGGTAAGTTTCCTTGAAAGTCACGAAGGATCATTTCTCCTTAAGAGTCACAACACAAAGACAGTTCTTCAATTCCTTTGGTCTTAAACATACATTTCGAATATGTTAGCATTAGATAAAAATAATGCTTACCTGTTTCCTATGTATACGAGAACAACTGATGAAAATAATCATCATTATTCCGTACATTCAAAAACTATTTAATTCTTTTCCTTAAGAAATAGATTTTATAGAATCTATTAAAAGCGATCATTGTTTTGATACTGATAACAGATCACGCCATAGAAAAAAGTAATTATCTACATCCCTTGCTATAAGTGAGGCGAATTTAAGAGAATGCACGGATAAATTGTGCAAGTCGCGTTCCGTGTGAATATACAGGTCGATTTAATACAATGGTTTTAACAGAAATGTATTCACTATTGAATACTCGATTATACTAGGAATGAAAAACTTGAAAAAAAATTTTTTCGTCGAATTTATTTTCACTCCCTGTATAACCGAAAGTTTTTGGGCTTTGAAAATATTTTAGCTCTGTAGAGAACTTAGAACAATATCATAATCCCAATTTTCAGATTTCAAATATGTCTAGATCTCCAGAAACGTCTAATAGGCACTCGAAATTGAGACACCCTGTATTTCTATAAGAGAGTTAAATATTCGTTTATTTGATGTATAGAGAAGGGAAATTGACTTTCAAACTAAACTTGAAGAAAACTGTGAGTGCTTGTTTTAACTCGATTGCTCTACTAGAACTATCGTGCAACCGTTTTGCCCAAATGTCTGAAATTTTGGAATATCAAGCCGAAAATGCATCTCCATCCATTAGGTTGGATTTCCTGATGAAGAATATATGATAAAGTCAAACTAGAGAGTGTCCATCCGGCCCGCCGGCCGTTATGAGCATCTGAAATTCAGTTTTCTTCGTAATTCTCAGAATATCCATAGGAGCAAGTTGTTACTTAGAAGACATCCTAACTAGGTTGAAACAATAGGCTTGCAAATTTTTGCAAATGTCAACACCCTAGAAAATCATTGAACAAATGCAAAAAAAATTCTATACTCTATTCGTCATATATTGTTGGACGTATTTGAACATAAATTTGTGTAGGTATTAATGGAAGTTATATGTAACATATTCTCAAATTTCATTGTAGTATCCAGAAGATATCATCATTTTTTATTTACTCAAGAGAAAAGGGAAATGTTAAAAAGTCCGTCAAAAATTTTAATGCTCTCGAATACTTTTAGTTGAGGAAAATTATCTCGATGAAATAATTTACGTGGTCAAAAATCATGAAAGTAATGAGGTGGGATTTTAGGAGAAGGATATTTGATCTTGGAACAAAACTTCAGGAAAACAAAGAGTAGTTATTTTCAATTTGAGATATGGGTTTTTTCATTCTTCGTTCGCATGTTTCACATTGGTCTAAAGCAAGTGCGCTAAAATCCTGACAGACCTCACAATTTTTATTTAAGACGTAGATTTGCTTATTTGTTCACATTTCACGTGACGGAAAAGACTTAAACAAGCGCGTAAACGCTCCAGACCTCCAGTACTTTTCTACTCTATTATCCATATTGGTTCGATCAACTTCAGAGTAAGAGTCAGCACAAACCAATCGTTTCAATAATTATCGTAACTTATTCAAGATTACTTATCACATCTGAATACTCTATTTTCTTTCAGGGATGTACAAACCAAGTGAGAGAAGGCACGTCAACAGAAAATGATCTTTGTCCAATTCCACAAACATCATTGATAAAGGAAAATAAACAACATGAGAAGTTCAGTAATATCCACCTAATTGTCACTGAATGGAGTCTCTCGCACCAATTTTTTTCAAGTTCCGATATTAGTCAAATGGCGTGAACAAGTTGAGAACAGTGAGCAGCTCGAATTCATCATTAGTGGCAATATGGCCTCTACAACGTGGGTGGTTTTTTTATTTGTTTGTTCAGTTGTATGCGGAGAAAAAGTGGAAAAAAGTGATATTGAGAAGAGGACCGAGATATCTAGATACAGCATAGAGGATCTTATGCATAAACAGTTTCCACGTAAAATTTCTGATGATATTTTTATGGATCCTTGTAAAGCTGGTAAGTTCTTGTTTCTGGTTAAAACAATCCAACTTAGCATTTCGGACAGTCCTTAATTGCTCATTCGTGTGTCCCAACTAATTTATTTTCGGAAAAAAAATTCATAGGGTGCCAGATCTAGGCTGTATGGTGGATAACTTATCGGTTCGATTTTTCGAGCGGCCATATACTCGCTTGTTTGGCTTGATGTGTGTGAGTTAGCATAGTCATGATTCAAAATGATTAGTTGATTTTACTCCACGCCCAATTGCTATTTTCAGAGAATTCAGTAATGCTAATTAAAATAAGAGGATATTCAGCGTAAATCCGTTGTATCTCCTTGAGCCCTCATAATTAATGTGTCCACGTCGGGAGACAGAGCAATACTCATTGCAACCGGATCCTGTGGAAGAAGATCTCTTTGAAGATAAATTATCAATGATCAATGAGATATTCCACCCTTCTAATATACAGGGTGATAATTGACTGATGGGATTTAAACAATAGATTTTATGAATTAATAGGAACACACTTTACACCTTATGTTTTCCCAACGAAAAGATAAAAAGATCAAGTTTTTTGTGTGAAAATGTGATTATATAGTTAACAATAATAATAATTGTAATAAGAATAACAACTTTTATTCAATTCAAAGGACATTTCAAATGTACAAGAATAAATATCAAAAAACATAAAATTACAAACTCAAAGGATTATATTCCTTTCTCTCTTACAGAACTTCACAAATTCTTCTATATTGTATGGTTCACACCTCATTATAAATTCATTTAATTTCTTAATAAACACAATTTCCCTATTTACACTATGAAATGGCTTAGGTTGAGTATTATACAATTTAATACACATATACATAGCATTATTGTGTGTCACAGTCGAAGAGTGTATTGTTATTGATCAATTTGTCTCGATTTCAAATTTTTATATTTGAAAACCTCGAATAATTCTCCAGAATTGCTACAGAAGAAACTTAATGCATTAATGATTTTAAGCAAAAATGTTTCAATGAACATGGGTCTAGAAAAGCTTCGTTTCCGAAATACAGGGTGTTAAAGTTGAAAATTTTTTTCAATATCTTTCGACTGATTGCAACTGATTGCATGAAAATTGATACATAGGGATTTTTTGAGCTGAGAAATTCAAATTTGTGGTCTATTGGATTGTATTTTCTGGAGAGCGCCACTGGCTATGGTTTCGTCTCCTTCAAACCGTTGCAACTTTTTTGTGCTACTCTGTACGTCATTTTGGACTAGAAAAACCGATTCCCCTGGCTTTTCTAGTTAAAAAGGTATCATTGAACCATTGAAGTCGCTAGAACCAACGGTTTCTGAGAAAAACCATTTAAAGCTTCATTCATTCATTAGAATTTTCATAGTGAATTTTCAAACTTTTCAAAAATTTCTTATGGCAATTTTATTTTTCAATTTTTTTCATATTGCACACTAGTTGATGACGAGATATTGTTGATGATGGAGCTCGTGTTGAATGATTGTTTGGGCTATTACCATCATCTATTGTGGATGTAATGTTTTCCGACGTTTCGATAGACATCTTCTATCTTTATCAAGGAGGAAAAGTGAAAAACCCTTTGAAAATTATCAATTTTCAAAAAAGTCAATATTGACAGAAGTCATGAAAGAAAATGAACGATGTTATAAACTCATCTGTGATATGATGATCTTTTCAAGTTGGATCGAACTATCGGCGTCCAAACTTCTGGCAGATCTATAGATGGAGCACTTATGGAATCTGGTGTTATTTTCATAAATGCTGCTTCTTTGATTTTTCTTCTTGCAAGTTTTTCTTCTTTGGATATTATTGATGCTTCATCCCATTTTATACGATGATTCTCATCTACAGCATGTTGGACTAACCTGGATTTGTCGCTGTCTAGTACTCGTAGAAGCTTCTGATGTTCTTTTATTCGTACATTCAGAGGGCGTTTAGTTTCTCCGATGTAAGATCTTCCACACTCGCAAGGTTATTCATATATGCAGTTCTTTGTCCTTTGTGTCTCATTATTAGGCTTAACTTTTGTAAGTTTAGCTCTGATAGTGTCTTGAGTTTTGAATGCAATCATTATGTTGTATCTATTTCCAATTCTTCTCATTTTCTCCGACAAACCTTTTACATAAGGAATTACGGTTTTAATGGTCTGATTTATATCTGTTGGTTCAGGTTGACTTTCTCTTGTTCGTCTAGCTTTTTTAATATCTTTTGGGGTAGCCATTGCTTCTAAGAGTTTTCGAGATGTTATTTATTTCTTCATTTTGGTTTTCTTTAGTGCAACAAATATTTATTGCTCTATCAAATAAACATTTTGCTACTCCCAATTTAGTGTTTCGTTGGGGGTTTGAATCAAAATGTAGATATTGTCCTGTGTTCGTTGGCTTCTTATACACAGTGGTTTTTGGGATTCCATTTTGTTTATGTACGAGTACATCTAAGAATGAAGAAGTTGTCTGTCTTTCTCGATTTCCATTGTGAATTTAATTGATTCCTCTTGATTGTTTAGATATTGAAGGAATCCATCTATAGTGTATCTTCCGTGTGCAACAGAACCCCTCGAAGAGAACTGCCAAGGCCCAGCCCAAATCGGAGTGACCGGCGGTACGGCGTGCGCGTGCGCAAACCACCGCGCGTTCACCCGCGATGACGACGGGGCCGAGGTCGAACCAAGTGCCTGCCGCACAGCAGCCCACGCCACGGAAAACTTCGGTATAAGCACGATTGAGTTTCCTCATCTCGTACATCTCCGCGAGATGGACAGCCGGAGTCCGCCAAGGTAAAACGGCCCACAACCTAGGGACGATTGAGTTTCCTCATCTCGGCACCCAGACGGCGGATACGTTATACCGGCTAAAGGACCCAGCCGACACCCGTGACGAATCCCGCACCCTCAAAGATCGGGCCAACCCAGTGCCTGCCGCGCAACTGCCCAAGTCACGGAAAGCTTCGGTCTAAGAACGATTGAGTTTCCTCATCTCGCACATCAACGTCAGCCCCGAGAGATGGACAGCAGGAGTCCGCCGAGGTAAAACGGCCCGCAACCTAGGGACGATTGAGTTTCCTCATCTCGGCACCCAAATGTCAGATCCGCAATACCGGCTAAAGGACCCAGCCGACACCCGTGACTTCTAAGGGTCGGTTCGACAAACGACAACAGGGGGTGTGGTCACAACACGACCCTCACCGCGCAGCAGCCAACGTCACCGAAAACTTCGGTCTAAGCACGATTGAGTTTCCTCATCTCGTACATCAATGTAGGCTCCGAGAGATGGACAGCAGGAGTCCGCCGAGGTAAAACGGCCCACAATCTAGGGGACGATTGAGTTTCCTCATCTCGGCACCCAGATGTCGGATCCGCAATACCGGCTAAAGGACTCGTAAAGGACGTGATGCCCTAAACGCCCTCCTGCAGCCGTCGTTCGGTCTCAACGATCGAACCTCACACTCACCTTCCCACTAAACGGTAGAGGCTTTCCCTTATTTTGAGTTCCGTGCCGTGCGAGGAACTGCCGTTCCAGTGCTCGACTCGCCTATAAATACCATTCTCGGTCCCTCCACCAACACACGTCGTGCGCACTGCAGATGGAGGTGGGAATGATCGGTCGGCGTCCCCACCGCTCGGCGTGATCTCGCTGGAGTCGATCAAGGTCAACGGGTCTCTGCCACGCAAACAAAACTACTTCGTTACAATTTCAAAAAGTCTATTCTGCAAACTCCTATAATAGCTTACAAAAATTGATTCCCCTGACTTTTCTAGTTAAAAAATGTATACCTCATCGAAGTCGCTAGAGCAGCTGTTTCAGAGAAAAACACATTTAAAGCCAAATCCATATTATGTAATCTCTCAGATATGTAGAAAAATATTTGTAATTTTCTGAGAAATTTTGGACCCTTTGGCTTTAAATGCATTTTTATCTGAAACGGTTGTTCTAGCGACTTCGATGAGGTATAGCTTTTTCAAGTAGAAAGGATGAGAGAATCGATTTTTTTAAGTCCAAAACGGTGTAGAGGGTAGCGCAAAGAAGTTGCAACGATTTACATGTATTGAAATGGTTGCCGGTAGCGCCCTCTAGAAAATACAACTGAATCGAAAACAAATTTGAATGTAACGTTCCCAAAAACTCCTGTATACCAAATTTTATGGAAGGATTACGGAGCGGTCAAATGATATTAAAGAATACGTATTATTCTTTCAACTTTAACACCCGGTATCTCGGAAACGAAGCATTTCCAGACCCATATTTATAGGAAATTTTTTGCTTAAAATGATGTGATCTATCACCAATTTCAGTTTGTCGGAAACAAATCAGAACACCTTGTATGTACACTTTCAAACTAAACACAGCAATTGTACTCAGCTTCAGAAAAGATTAAAGCTTCGGATGCTGTATGTAGTCTGCATGAATTAGCAACAAGATGATCCAACTAATATTTGCCTAATACTAGCCTATCATGATTTTCTTTTCCCTGTCGTTTCCACAGTTACAAAACATTCGGTTTCCAACGTAATTTTGATATAAATATAAGAACGTAGTTGCTTCCGGAAGTTTTTGGGCATCGAAAATATTTTATCTCTGTAGAGAACTTCGAACAATATCATAATCCTAATTTTCAGATTTCAAATATGTCTAGTTCTCCATAAACGTCTAATAGGCACTCGAACTTGAGACCCCTGTAGTTTGAAAATTAACCATCCTATCCACAAAGTGTCATATAAAGACGATAAATCTATGAAAGCACCTACTGTTTCCAGCCTTTAAACAGTGATGAGATTGACTATTTCTGATCATTCTGTAGTTTTCCTAAAACCTCCCACTGAATTCTGTAGATCATTTACTACAGAAGATTCATTTGAGGAAGGAACTATATTTTTTCGAAAAATTCCAATAAGTAGCTTGTCAACGGATATGAGGTAGGACAATGTTACAAAACTGGTAACCAATGGACCAATCTGCACCAAATTTTCCAGCATATGCTTTATCAATGCTGTTCAACCAGGAACAATTATGCCAAAAGAGCTCATGCCAATTATTTCCTCAATCGAGAGGTTAAAATTCCAACAATCACACCAACGTCTGTGAATTTAGTAGTAGTAACAATCTCAACATTATTTTATAAATTCAGACTAATTCTAAACATTTTGAGATGTATGACTCAGAATTGCTAGCCTATCATGATTTTCTTTTTCCCTGTCGTTTCAACAGTTACAACACATTCGGTTTCCAACGTAATTTTGATATAAATATAAGAACGTAGTTGCTCCTTTCAGTATCTATTTAATGAAATACCATGCAGTCCAGTGCGTTTTTAATCATCAACTTAGTAAATCTGATATATTTTCTTCATTTTCTGTGGCCAACTCTAAACAATGTGAAACGTTGAGATTCAAAGATGAACATGATGTGTTCAGAAAGTGCTGCATTTTAAGGGATGAACAACGAGACTTCGTAAGGGAAGATGCAAATAATAAAATAATCAGTGTAGATGGGAAATTATTCCGGTGTACTAAATTCATAATGAAAAATGAACAAATGAGCGAGATGAAATATATAAAGAGATTACGTCCTATTTTCTATGTAAAACAATTTATCAACACCCAAAGAAAATGCCCGAATGGAAAAATATTTAATATCCAAGGAGACTGTGAAGATAATTCAAGTTCATTCAGATAATTATGTTATGTTGTTAATTTGCCTAGTTCTTATGAAAATGAATTTTGTAAGTAGTGTTTTTGTTTGTTTACGGATTTGTTTTATAAGCTTTTGTATCTTGAAAAACAATCAAAATAAAGAGCGTTGATTCTAAATGCTCTTTAATTGATGAATTTTGTAAGGAAGAATTTCATGAACATTCTTGTGAGATTAATTGAGGGAAAATAATAATATTTCAGTTTATTTGATTCAAACATTCAATAATTATTTATCCCTCAAACTCAAATCGAAATTGTAGAGGCACTTGTTCAAAAATCTATTACCGGTATCTGGAAGAGTGTTATAAAAGAAACTCTCAAAATGAAGTAGAAAATTCAACAGAACTCTATCTTAATAACAATAATAAAGTTTATTGAACTAAATGAAAAATATATCCTATTAATAATAAAAATAACTGAACTTAAAACCATAAAATGTCTAATACGCATCAATAAACATATTAGGTGTATAACCAACAAAATTTCGAGACTTGTAAGTGAAAAACATATACAGGGTGTCGCAAGTTCGAGTGCCTATTAGACCTTTCTGGAGAACTAGAGATATTTGAAATCTGAAAATTCGGATTATTCTTCCAAGTTCTCTACAGAGCTAAAATATTTTCGAAGCTCAAAAACTTTCGGTTATACAGGGAGTGAAAATAAATTCGACGAAAAAATTTTTTTTCAAGTTTTCCATTCCTGGTATGATCGAAAATTAAATAGTGAATACATTTCTGTAAAACCATTGTATTAAATCGAATAGTTTTCAAAATATCCAAAAAAAACTGGAAAAGAAGTCAAATATGATCATTCAGTAATATGTTGTTCATTCTTATTTTAAATATGCTGAGGGAGGGATGTGAAAAGGTCATGCATCTTTTGGATTTCAAAAATATCATCTCAAGGTGTTTCAAATTTTGTGTTAAAAATTGTGATCTTAAATTGGCCATAACTTCTGTTATGTATGTATGTATGTGAATATATTTTTGAAATCCAAAAGGAGCATGACCTTTTCACATCCTTCCTCTTGGATGTTGTAAAAACGGTTTACGCTCAGGATATCAAAATAGTAATAATGAACATATTACTGATTGAACATATTTGACTTTTTTTCCAGTTTTTTTAGATATTTTGAAAACTATTCGATTTAATACAATGATTTTAAGAGAAATGTATTCATTATTGAATACTCGATCTTAGCAGGATTGGAAAACTTGAAAAACAATTTTTTCGTCAAATTTATTTTCACTCCCTATATAACCGGAAGTTTTTGGGCATCGAAAATATTTTAGCTCAGTAGAGATCTTCGAACAATATCATGATCCCAATTTTCAGATTTCATATATGTCTAGTTCTCCAGAAACGTCTAATAGGCACTCGAATTTGAGACACCCTGTAGTTTGAAAATTAACCATCCTATCCACAGAGTGTCATATAAAGACGATAAATCTATGAATGCACCTACTGTTTCCAGCCTATAAACAGTAATGAGATTGACTGTTTCTGAACATTCTGTATTTTTCCTAAAACCTCCTACTGAATTCTGTAGATCATTTACTACAGAAGATTCAATTGTGATAGGCACTATATTTTTTCGAAAAATTGCAATAAGTAGCTTGTCAACGGATATGAGGTGGGATAAGTTACAAAAACTGGTAACCATTGGACCAATTCGCACCAAATTTTCCAGGACATGCTTTATTAATGCTGTTCCACCAAGAACAATTATGCCAAAAGAGCTCATGCAAATTATTTCCTCAATCGAGAGGTAGGTTGAAATTCCAACGATCTAACAATCAAACCAACGCCTGTGAATTCAGTAGGAACAATCTCAACATTTTTCTATAAATTCAGACTAATTTCAAACAATTTGAGATGTATGACTAAGAATTGCTAGCCTATCATGATTTTCTTTTCCCTGTCGTTTCAACAGTTACAACACATTTGGTTTCCAACGTAATTTCGATATAAATATAAGAAAGTAGTCAGGTTCTTTCAGTATCTATTTAATGAAATACCATGCAGTCCTGTGCGTTTTTAATCATCAACTTAGTAAATCTGTTATATTTTCTTCATTTTCCTGTGGCCAACTGCAAACAATGTGAAACGTTAAGATTCAAAGATGAGCATGATGTGTTCAGAAAGTGCTGCTTTTTGAGGGATGAACAACGAGACTTCGTAAGGGAAGATGCAAATAATAGAATAATCAGTGTAAATGGGAAATTATTCCGGTGTACTAAATTTATAATGAAAAATGAACAAATGAGCGAGATGAACTATATAAAGAGATTAAGTCCTACTTTCTATGTAAACCAATTCATCAACACCCAAAGAAAATGCTCGAATGGAAAAAATATTCAATATACAAGGAGACTGTGGAGATAATTCAAGTTCATTCAGATAATTATGCTATGTTGTCATTTTGCCAAGTTCTCACGAATATGAATTTTGTAAGTAGTGTTTTTGTTTATTTACAGATTTGTTATATAAGCATTTGTATGTTGAAAAACAATCAAAATAAAGAGCGTTGATTCTAAATGCTCTTTAGTTGATTAATATTGTAATGAAGAATTTCATGAACATTCTTGTGGGATTAATAAAAGGAAAATAATAATATTTCAGTTCATTTCATTCGAAGATTCAATAACTATTTATCCCACAAACTCAAATCGAAATTGCAAACGCACTTGTTCAATTGTCTATTCCTGGTATCTGGAAGGGTGTTATAAAAACGGTCAAAATGAAGTAGAAAAATCAACAGAACTCTTATCTTAATAACAATAATAAAGCTTATTGAACTAAATAAAAAGTATATCCCATGAATAATAAAATTAACTGAACTTAAAACCACGCATCAATAAACATATTAGGTGATGACGAGATATTGTTGATGATGGAGCTCGTGTTGAATGATTGTTTGGGCTATTACCATAATCTATTGTGGATGTAATGATTTCCGACGTTTCGATAGACATCTTCTATCTTTATCAAGGAGGAAAAGTAAAAAACCTTTGGAAAATTATCAATTTTCAAAAAGTCAATAATGACAGAAGTCATGAAAGAAAATGAACGATTTTATATACTCATCTGTGATATGATGATCTTTTTAAGTTGGATCGAACTATCGGCGTCCAAACTTCTGGCAGATCTATAGATGGAGCACCTATGGAATCAGGTGTTATTTTCATAAATGCTGCTTCTTTGATTTTTCTTCTTACAAGTTTTTCTTCTTTGGATATTATTGATGCTTCATCCCACTTTATACGATGATTCTCATCTACAGCATGTTGGACCAACCTGGATTTGTCACTGTCTAGTACTCGTACAATCTTCTGATGTTCTTTTATTCGTACATTCAGAGGGCGTTTAGTTTCTCCGATGTAAGATCTTCCACACTCGCAAGGTAATTCATATATGCAGTTCTTTGTCCTTTGTGTCTCATTATTAGGCTTAACTTTTGTAAGTTTAGCTCTGATAGTGTCTTGAGTTTTGAATGCAGTCGTTATGTTGTATTTATTTCCAATTCTTCTCATTTTCTCCGACAAACCTTTTACATAAGGAATTACGGTTTTAATGGTCTGATTTATATCTGTTGGTTCAGGTTGACTTTCTCTTGTTCGTTTAGCTTTTTCTAATATCTTTTTGGGGTAGCCATTGCTTCTAAGAGTTTTCGAGATGTTATTTATTTCTTCATTTTGGTCTTCTTCAGTGCAATAAATATTTATTGCTCTATCAAATAAACACTTTGCTACTCCCAATTTAGTGTTTAGTTGGTGGTTTGAATCAAAATGTAGATATTGTCCTGCGTTCGTTGGCTTTTTATACACAGTGGTTCTTGGGATTCCATTTTGTTTATGTACGAGTACATCTAAGAATGGAAGTTGTCTGTTCTTCTCGATTTCAATTGTGAATTTAATTGATTTCTCTTGATTGTTTAGATATTGAA
>JARTUT010001125.1:0-24041 GCA_030674115.1 Micraspis discolor | reverse complement strand
AATATTTTCAAGGCATGAGCACCTCCGGTTTTTTCGGAAATGACGTCAACTTCCGTTTTTCAAATTAGAACACCATTTTTTTATTGCAGAAATAGATTCCTTAGAAAATTTCAAGTTATTTCGATGTAACATTTTTCAGTTTCGGTTGGAAAATTCTCTCTGAGCGGGAAAATTCGAAAAAATCGAAAATAGAGCTCCGCTGAAACAAGAATAACTTCTTGAGGTTTTTGGATGGAAAATTTTCATTTTTATTATTTTTCAAGATGTAAGATTGATGTATCCACTTTGAAAATCGAAATCGCGGTTCATGATACAGGGGGTGAAAAAATCGCTTTCAAAGTTAGGGAAAACAAAATCGTGAAAATCAATTTTTTCAAATGAGAACCCCATTTTTTTGGCAGATATTGAATCTACATTAAAAATAATGTGAGTGTATGTATCACACCCTTTCCTTAAAGTGGATATTTTCTGAGTAATTCATAAAAACTGTTTTTCGTCTTGAATTTTCAGCTATTTCTTTTCCTTCACGCCAAAAAGATGAAATTTTCGGGAACTGTCATTTGAACCATGCTGTAGATTTTTCACCCCGTCTTGAAACCGACGTTACTATTAGGAGAACCATGGCAAACTCTCGCAGTTATAACTAGAGAAGATATGGTTCATAAGGAATTATTTATTTATCACTGGAGAGAAAATCGATGGCCGATTAGTTGAAATAAAAAGGTTTCCGATACAAATTGGAATCCAAATTCGCCATCTATTTAGGAACAACCTGTAACTTTTTCTCTTGCATATTAGGGTAGTAAAATCTAAAAATTCTCCGCTTGTTCTAATAGAACAGCGTTCTATCGTTTTGCCCAAATGTCTATTATACTGTAATATGGCGCCGAAAATGGTCTCAATCGATTGGGTTTGCCTTCCTGATGAAGAATACTTGGTCAAACTTGAGTTTGTCGACTGTTCGGCCTTATACTCTATTATCCTCCTTGCTCTGTGATATCATTGTTGATAATATGTGCCTTCAAAGGTTTGGCTGGAAGACCTCCTGGACGCAAGTAGGGACAGTAACTGCCTCTACCTCTGCCACATTCTAAACGCTCAAAGCTACAATTAGGTCAATATGCCTCATTGCCTGTGAAGTTCTTTTATGTTGTACCCCTAGTGTACTGTGTGGATAATATCTGTACAAATAATTGACCATGTTCACTGCATGGTAGAATTAAGAGAATCAGAATGTCAATAGAGAAAAAAATTTCAAATTTATCATTTCATTCAGGAAAATAAAAACGACGTCCTGTACTACTCAAGAAATTAACTAAATCTGCAGTAATATTCCCTTACACCGAAATATAATTACCGAGTTAGCCAGGCAAACACCCATAATAGTATATATGTGTTCCAAGCACTAATTAAATTTATACTCGGATATCCAAGTGCAGCCACAGTGAGCTACGTCAGCATTCCTAAATGGAACTCTCCGAAAATCAATTTCAAGATACGTAAATTTTAGATGAGTTGACTTGCGGCCATTTTAAATTGTTCAAACAACATAAATTAAGCTGGAGGTGAGATCCCAAAAGGTACGAACGTGAGCTGCTACATCAACTCAATTAATATCTTTCAGTGGGGTCGCTTCCCATTTCAAATCGATGCAAGAGCTAAGGAGAGGAAATATATAACTGAGCATCCAATTCTAGGGCAAATATTGATTCATATATACCTGCTGAAATCAACAAGTGAATCACCTCACCTGGAGTTTTACAAGCACATTATACAGTAATGGGCAAATGTGGGTAACCAAGTGAATATCTCTAGAATTATTATTGATACCAAAATGAAATTTGAAAGCTGGGTACTGCAGTAGATCGCCTATTTATTTTTATATTTTTTAATAATTTTGAACTTTCAGTTTTACCGGAAGTAATGTCAATTTAAAATTTGAAATGGAACACCCTGTTTATTATTTTAGTTGCTGATGAAAGAAAGGAAAACTTCAATGGTATCTAGTAGTCCATGAAATTCATTGTAGAAGTGACAGTAGTTGTCAAAATAAGTTGTTAGTGTTGAACATGAAGGTTTTAATTTGATCGTAAAATGGCCGAATTAAATGACAGAATAGAAATATTGACGATGATTGAGTATGAGGAGAGGAAAAGGACGTATCAAGAAGTTTGTGACCTCTTCAACATTGTTCATCATAATGCACAAATATCCCGTTAGTAGTGACGAAAATTTTGCGAAGGTACGATATAAGTTGAACAGTTAGCAATGTACCAAAAATTGGACGGTTAAAAAGTGCAACTGATGAAGCTGTAGCTCAAAATGTTGCTATATCATTGGAACCAAATTCTCACTTTTGCAACCGTGATAATAATTTTATAAGAAATGTGGTATATACAATAGATATACAGCCTTGGCCAAAGTATTGAGCACCCATGTCACCTTTCAGTTTTTTGAACAGGGTCAAACCGAAATAAAATGAAACAATTCCTGTATGTTTATATTATTATTTATTAATACATAATCAATATTTTGTGGGTCCACCTTTTGCATTAATTACGGCAGAAATTCTTTTTGGCATCGAGTTCACTAGTTTTCTACAGTCTTCAGCCGTTATCGCGTTTCACTCCAGTCGCAAGCAGCGTTTTAGATCTTCTTTGTTGTTAATAGTGTGGCGCCGGACTCTGCGCTTTAATAAACCCCATAAATGCTCTATGGGGTTTAGGTCCGGAGACTGTACAGGCCAGTCCAGAAGTTCAATGCAATTTTCTCGAAACCATGTCATCGAGCGAGCAGACTTGTGGCATGGCGCGTTATCCTGCTGGAATTTAACGCCATCCATATTTGTGTCTCCAAAAGGTGTGTTGAATGAATACAACAATGCAGATTCTAGTACATTTATGTACTTTTCAGAGTTCATGCGACCCTCACACACGAAAAATTCGCCAACTCCAGAATCAGTCATGCAGCCCCAAACCATTATGCTGCTGCCACCTTGTTTTACAGTTGGTACTACACACTCTGGTTTAAATTCTTCACCTACCCGGCGACGCACAAAGATCACACCAGGTGTTCCAAAAATCTGCAACAACGAGAAAAATATTGAGCCCCGAGAAAAATATTAAATTAAAATAAAGAGGCATTTTTGTCAAACTGTTTATGAAATATCATAAGGACATTAAATTAACTAACTTACCTCAAAGTTTGATTCATCTGACCACACGACATTTGACCAATCTTCTGCAGTCCAACTTCGGTGTTTTAAAGCCCATTCATATCGAGCTTTCTTGTTGTCATCCGAGAGCCATGGCTTCTTTCTGGCTTTACACCCTCTCAAACCAGCTTCCTGAAGTCGTCTGCGAATTGTGCGAGCAGAAATTGATGGTGTAATTTCTACTGACAATTCAGCAGCAAGCTCGGAAGAAGCTTTTTCCTATTTTTTAACGACTCTCTCAATAACTGACGATCTTGACGACCTGTAGTGATGCGTTTGCGCCCGGTTCTAGGCCTATTCCGATGAGATCCGGTAGAGAGAATCGCTCATTAGCATATTGCACAGATCGGCGCGAACATTTCACAGTTTTGGAAATCTCTACTTGTGATTTCCCTTGCTCATGCAGAACCTGTATCTGCACACGTTTTTCTAACAAAAGTTCGTTCCTTTTTGGCATTTTATAATGATATCACTCCAATCTTCCGCAAACAATCACCAAAAGCAAACTAAACGACTGGATGTGTCCACAACGAAAATAAAAAAAAAAATAGCAAACTTTATGGCACCCAGGTGTTTTATTGATTTTTGCGGCACATGTAATTATTTTTAATCCTTTTTAGATGCCGACAAAAAAATCCTTAAACAATAGCTTTGTTTTTCCCACACTTGCCGTGCACCTGCGAAATTTTTTAGGGTGCTCAATACTTTTGGCCAAGGTGGTATATTCGTTTGAACTTTTGGCATACAATATTTAGTTAGCAAACAATAAAGCATATAGATCAGGGGTTAGTGACGGGGTGTCATACAATTCGGCGTATCACATAAAAGCCTAGGGAAAAAAACCCAGTAAAAAAAACTCTAGCTCCCCGCCTAAGTGTGAAAGTACAAATATAAGCTGAAATATATTTTAGGGACTTCTTTCTCCAAGAGTGGTCTTCTATTGATGGAAACAGAGACTTCTTCAAGTTGCCCACATCGAATCTGGATATCAAGAGACAAAAGCAGAAAAAAGAACTGAATAACAAGAATACAAAATTTTAAAGAGTTAAAGAAAAGACTCTCAAATTCGCCCTTTTGGATTATCTCGATATTGTGAATCAAGGATTTTTCAACATAGCAAGCTAAACCGTGAATTTTACTAAGGCGATAATCAATGAATACATAACCTTTTATGGTTCCTCTTTCACGAAGATTTTTTTAGTATCCGTGTGTCTCTTGAAGGAGTATAATCTCAGTACCAAAGTCCTTTGCTAGTTTAGAATTGTAATCACTCTTGTACTTAGAAATACCCTCTATATTCAAATCTAATACACTAAATTTGTCGCCAATCTGCAAGGAGGATTCTTCGAATCGGGTCTTGCGGTCCAAGTGATGATTTTTCAGATCTTCTGTATGTGGTATTTTGAGAAGAAGCTACATTTTGTCTAAACGGTACAGTGAATCGACATAACTGCTGCTACTGGTCACAAACTAATCCTTATTGGTTTCAATAGGCTAATACACAACATCCCCAAAAATTGAACGTTTAGGCCGGCATTTATAACAAAGGAATCGTGGGATCCTTCTTCGTACAAGAAACTTGGAATGGAGATCGGTATTTACAGTTGTTAGGGACACAAGTGATTCCGGCATTGGAGGTGAAACGACAGTTACCAAATAATATCTGGTGTCAGTAGGATGGAATACCACTCCATTACGCTCTCATTGTTCGAGATTATTTAGATAGAACATTTCTTTTTGCAACAATGTGGAACGGTTTTTCCACAACCTATAAAATTAATAAATATCTAACTAAATATAATGATTTTCCAGTTTTCATTTGCCAAATACGAATCCCTTAACTCAGAAGGAAATTAAACACATTCTACCCATATTTAATTAATCATCTGAAAGAAGGCTTCCATTCCCGTCGACATATCTACCACCCTTATGTCTACAAAAGAAATGTTTCATTTATTTATAACAGATTTTCACCTTTTCCATACCCGTGACTTCTCCGGTTTTTCATATCATAAATCTATCCTCATTTCCACAACACAGACATCATTTGCAGTTGGCTTTTTCCGTGACGTATATAGATATAAATAAAAGATTTGTTCCAAGATAACACCCCAGCGCGGAACATGAGGCATCATAGGAACTGGAAAATATTCTAGAGGGAGAAATAAATATGTGGATACAGGCAGTGGATTTTCGTGGATATAGGTCAGTTTATTTATGTTCAAGCCGTGCATTCAGAGTAAAAAAAGGAAACTTTTATTGATTTTCTTGATGAAGCAAATAATATTATTTGCTTCATTATATTGTAAAAATTTTATTATGTTTTGCAAACGTCTTTTTCTTACTTCATTTTATGCTATCGTTTTGTCCAGATGTCACAATTTTCGAATATCGAGCCGTAAATGGTATCAATCCATCGATTTTGTGATGAAGAATTTGAGTGTGTTCGGCCGTATACTCTCTATTTATATACACTGCGCAAAAAAATTAACGCACATTCTGAAAATTTCAATTTTAATGAAACTTAACTCTACATTGACTTTATAACTTATTTTTATGTTTACTTGGGAAGGTTTTGAACAAAACAAGATACATTAAATGGAAAAAAATTCAGGATTTCACCGAGTCTGTGAAAGAAGAGAAATAAACAGTTTTCAAAATACTGGAATGCTGATAAGTGATTTAATACTTCGTATTTCCACCCCTTGCGTTAATTACAGCTCGGCAACGACGGTTCATACTCAAAATGAGTGATCTTAGAATGTTCTGATCTAATCCTTCCCCAGATTTCTCTGAGTTGGATTCCTAAGTCATTAAGAGTAGCTGGATGCTTTTCTGAACTTCTCAGCCTTCTATTGAGGTTGTCCCAAACTTGCCTAATCGGATTGAGATCTGGACTTCTTGCTGGCCATTCCATTCGAGAGACTTCAACCTCTTCAAGGTACTCCTGAACGATGCGCGCACGATGAGGTCTGGCATTATCATCCATAAAAATGAAACATACTATAATCGATCCTCTTGCAAAACCAGTAGTATTCAGGAAATTGCAGTGAGCATATCTTTCATATGGACGTCTGTATACAAAGGAACGTCGATCACAATGGAAGAGGCAGAATCTAGACTCATCTGTGAAGAGAACTCTTTCTCAATCAGCCTCTTCCCAATGGATATGTTCTCTCGCAAAATCCAAAAGCGCCCTTCGATGGGCTGGGTTAAGAGCTGGGCCTCTTGCCGCGACACGAGGCCTTAAATCATATTCTCTGAGGTGATTTCTTAATGTCTGAGTGCTAATTTGCACCCCATGAGTTTGTTTAAGCTGAATTTGAAGGAGGCGAGCGGTTGCAAACCATTGTCTCAACGAGGAAACTCTCAAGTAACGTTCTTAAGTAGCAATTGTTACCCGTGGTCTAACCGGTCCTGGTCTTCGGACATTCATACCTGCCTCCCTGAATCGCTGAAACGTTCTGGACACACTTGTATGGGAAACTCCAAACCTTTCTGCAATTCTTGTGTATGGCCACCTTTTTTCTCGCAAAACTACCGCTTGGGCACATTCCTCTTGGGTCAAATTGCATGTTTCGCGTTGCATAGCGATCGAGTGTAGAAAATCAAATGAAATAAAAACTATTGATCACTAGAATTGATCGAGAACAACTGATTTCAGAATGGGAAAAACATCTGTATTGAAGAAAAACGTTGAAAGTGGATAACATATGCATGCATAATTCTGATAAAAATAATTATCATTGAGAACACCTTCAGTTGTAGAATAAATTTGAGATTTCCATAATATGCGTTAATTTTGTTGCGCAGTGTATATTATATATATATTATAATACGCTAATTGGCCTATAATTCTCATATTCTTCTGCATTTCCCCTTTAATGTATAGGTTTCACAATAGCAATTTTCAAATTATTTTGGAAGATTCCTTATTGAAGCGAATAATTAGTTATAAAACATAGGGGTTCTATAATTTCCTGAATTGTTTTCTTTATGGTGCAATTCGATACCTCATCTATTCTACTACTGTGATTATTTTTCATATTTTCGACAATGTCCCTAAGACTGTCTTGTGTTATCGGTTGTATATGGAATGGCTCTTCAACTTCATCTTCCTTCTCTTTTTCTAAGGTCAACTGTGTGAGGTTTGGAGCTATGTCAACGAAAAATTTATTGAATTCATCAGCTTTATCTTTTAGGTTATTATTTTGAGGCAAAATGATATAACTTTTTCTATTCTTCGAGGACTTTACCACCGTCCAGACCACTTTGTTCTTATAATCTGAAGATTCAATCATCTGTTCATAAGTGTGGATATTTTGTTCAGTTAGTAATTCATTATATAGTCTAGCAGTTATGAGCAATTGCAGTTTTCAACAAATGAACGCACACGATAATACCGATCTGTTTGGTAGACAAATCTCTCAGCAAGATTATCGCCAAATCGTATCAAAATGAATGCTTCACACCACGGAGTGACAGGTGAGACTTGACTAATTAGTTTTAGCTTTCGATAAGAACATCGAAAGCGCATATTGAAACGGCACCTATCAGGGCAGTAAATCTCGCAGGGACCCATATTCCAACAGGAAAGCCAGACTCAACTTCAGTAATAAACTAGGATTTCTGACACAAACCCTAATTTAACCCATCCCAAATGCTCCTTCAGCGAACAGAAGGTGTTCAGAGAGTTTTCTTCAACTTTGATATTCAGAAGTTATGTCTTCTGTTGCTGGGTAATTTTTGAGAGGATAAAAATGATTTTGATATTGTATTTGCTTTAATAATGTATATAAATATGTCATAATGAAATTTCAGAGTAGAATAATTATTTCTTTCTCATACTAAATCTAAAAATTTAAAATGGACAGAAACAGGCTTCAGATCAAGATATCTCTATAAAACTCTAACAAAGCCTCTATGAATTAATCAGATGTCCTTATAATGCTATCAACAATGAATAATGTGTTTATGGAAATGAAAGAAATTGTTGATTTTATTTCATCTCAAAGGTACTAATTATAATAATATAACATTGTCCCTCCCCATATTCGCAGACAGACTGTAGCTCTGCATTCCTGCAGCAAATATCATTCTTTACCTAATTTATTTCCAATTAATTCACACATTCTGGTATAATTTTTTCTTCAATATGAACATTAGCGATAAAGAATTATGGAAGATAAACTGGAACTCTTATGTAATGTTCAAATAAATTCTCATTTCTGATCCTTCTGAAAAAATTCCAGGTTTTGATCTTCCAAGAAAAATTTGGACAGTTCTTAATCGTTTGAGAACAAGTCATGGTCGTACCAATAGCATGCTATTCAGATGGAATTCAGTTCCAAGCGCAAGTTGTGAATGTGGAGAAGCAGAAGAAACAATACCTCATCTCATCAATAATTGTCCCATATATAAATGTCAAGATGGTTTTAGAGCTATTCCGAGAGCTATTCACTATATTTCCGATTCTTTCTTAGAATGGATTATAAATTTCTAACAAATTTGATACGTATTTTTGATATTCCTTTAACTTTCTGTGCGATCATTGGTTGCTGAGAATCGATAATCAAAGACAAATGGACGCTTTTCATTTGAAGACCGATATCTCGGCAGGAAGTTGTCACCAAACCCACTCGGCTCCAGAGAGTGCACAAAGTACCTCCTCGGCTAGCTCTAGAGCTGAGACTACTTATAAAGGGGCGCCACTCTCTTTGATGATAATACAAAGAAAAAAAAAAAAGGAAAGTACACTAAAGATCTCAGGGTTGCAAAAGAGAGAAAATAACGAACGCACTCTCAGGATGCCAAACGAGCCCGATCACACAAGCGGGAGGTAGTGGCTGGTAGAAAGAATATAGAGCAATTATTTAATAATATAATGAGCCCAAATGAAATACACAAGGTCCCTCAAACGAGGATATATCTTACAGAAGGTAGATCACTGACTAGTTCTTACATCACAACCCGAATATTCGATATAATGCTTTATCTCATACTAAACAAACAGTATTATCACCCCAAGGTATATACTTAGAGCCTCGATGGTAATCGTTACAAATAGCTCTTTACTTATAAACTAAGCGACCTTCTCGATAGGACGGTTTTTATGTACTAAACAGTATTCACTGAATTGGGCCTCTTTGATACTAATCAAACTCAACTAAATTCTACAGACTAACCTTCTATAACAGTCTAGGTCCTGGCTTGACTGAAGGACAAAAGGATATAGTTTCTTAACCCATAATCATTCTCACAGTCTCGTAGATGAAAACTGAGCTCAAATATATTCCTGGGCCTACGTAGTACAATTTCTGACAGTAATGCGCCCTGGGTAGACGACAGGTGTGGTATCCTAGATGGCAAAATCTGGTGGAGGTCCCCAAAGACAGCTCCCACGGCAGTTCGACGGTAATTCAAAATCAGCCTAGACAAACAGCTCGAAGACTTCAAAGACAGTTCAGAATCTGCGGCACCCCGCAACGGTACAATAACAACTCCCAATTCGAAGCAGAATGATGCTAAACATACGAACAAAAATCTAAAATACCTCGTGACAAACATAGGTTAACTCACCAATCCCACGTCGTCTTTCCCAACAAATACGCCACTCCGCTAAAGCGTAAAAATCTCACCAACGAACAAACCAAACCAACATGATAAGATTTCTCTCAGGGCTTCAGTTAAAATCCTGTTCAGATCCGCAAAATTGCGATTAATTACTCCAGGATATTTTAACCAAAAATGTCGAAAGAACGATGTAATTGACAACCTACGTCACAGGCACAGAATGACAGTGAATGACAGTATGACAGACTAAGACCACCGACAACGGCGTTCATTGAAACGTACGATATAAGCTGGTAAACTACTGCGACTAACACCACCAGTTCGATTGGCAGGTACTAACTGGAGCGGGAATTTTGAAACCGTGACGTATCGAGGTGCATTGAAAAAAAATTAAAGCTAAACAAACAAAATATCCGATCCCTAAAATATTTGAGCTAAAAAAAATTTTTCCACTTCCGTAAACTAAAAAAAGAAATTAAAAAAATTTTTAAATTTTTTGTTGCTGGTTTTTCTACAATTATCCAGAAAACGCAGAGATTAAACAATTGTAAAGTTCTAATCCAAAAACTAGACACTTGGAGCTACAATTTTCTCTCTTTTGATTTTTTGTAAGACCATTTCTCTGTATATATTATATATAATAATGTGGGTAGCTTACAGTAGAATATCTCTAGACTAAGGCCAAAAAGAAGAAACAGTTCCCTGATAGAAAATAATGATTATAAGCAGGACATATTATGCAATCACACAGGAAGATATTGTCTGAGAATTGCGGCTTTTACCACGTGATCAGTGTGACCAATGATAAATGTGATTAACAGAGAGAAGAATTAAGACATTGCGTTTATTGTAACTGTATTGTGAATATTTTGTTAGTTCATAACAATCGCAGCCCATAAATGAATCTTTTCGAGAATCATTGTATTATAAGAAATATCTTGCAATGTGATGAAATGAAAAACAAATCATTTAAGAAAAACAGCTCTAAGAACGAAAATGACAGCGTGTTAACATAAGAATGTAAAAAATACCTCTCTGACAGAAAAGCGCAGTGAGAGAAATTCTATAAACTCCGGAACTACCTATAAAACCAAATATATGTAGGGTATCAGTATTGACGAAACAGATAAAACGATAAAAATAATTTAAACATCAGATATATAATAAAATCATACGGCACATTTGGCTGAAAATGGCGATTTGATCAATGAAAAATGATATCTCCAATGTTGCCAATCAGTTGAACGCAATCATCAACCATGTGATTGATAAATTCCAAACAATTTGCGAGCAACCGATGAATGAATTTGTTTGTGAATCATTTGAAATAAATTGAGAATTCACAAAGTGGGTTGAGTATTATATTGTTTTTCATTGAATAAATTGGGGTTTTTTGGTTGACAACTGACTTTTGAAATTATATCATTTTTTTTACCTTTTAGTAGAATTTCTGTATATTTTTGGTGGAGTTGAACTCCTTAAACCCACGCAGCAAGACAGAAGGGTGTGATATACAATCAGGACAAAAGGAGCCGATTTCTGGGATTATAGAGGAAAACAGCACCAACACAGTAGAAATCTCCTGTTTGCTGATGGATGGAGAGGATCTCAAATAGGTTTTTGGGATTTTAAGAATTTTTCTAAGGTTTTTTCAATTTTACATCCATTTTTCTAAGGTCAGTTTGGAACCAAAACCCAAAGGTACGAATCCAATATCAGGCATCTTATTCGATGACTATGCGATCTATTGAGAAATGTCATTTGCTAGTGACATCTGTTGGTGAACGAAATCATCTTGTCGAACTTACAGATGATGAGAAATATCTAGTGTATTCCTTGAAATTTCTTGAAACAATATTTCGGAATGATCATTTCAAACAATTATTCTCGTTGCTAAATATATTATGGACTCAATTAAGATGACTCTGATAGTGTCTAGTGCTTCGAATGATGTATTATTAAATTTATTCTTAATACTTCCACTTTTCTTGAATTGATTTTTCATAGGAATAGATAATTCAAAAGAAAGTTTTTGAGCTTGTGTTATAACTGACTGGTTGGGTAGTAGTATGACTATCAAGTTGATTATATCTTTTTGCTGAGCTGATTGTTATTTTTTTCATTTCACATTTCATAAGATATTCATCGGATTTCAACAAGTTTGTGCTTGTATGGACGTTCTGGGTATCTTACATATTCTCATATTTCATTCGTGGAATTCGCCATGCTAGAAAATTTTGAAAAAAAATGCCTAAACTTTTTTCACATATGATTGATATCTTATAAGATATTTTTCCGATCTCAACAAAGTTTTGGGCATATATGGAAGTTATTGATATCTTGCATATTTATCACGGTTGCCTTCTTCAACAATAAATTAGAATTTTTTCTTTTTTATGAAGAAGTCATTTAAGTTCATAAAATAATGTAATCAATGATTTTTTTTCCTACGAGTATTAAATGCTACCATACAACATCTATTCCTTTATAACAAAATATCAACTTCATCGACATTGCTCTAACGACTATAACAAGTTCTATAATTTTATCTGGAAATACTTCATCATACAGCGACATAACCATAATTATGTCCAATTTTGTAATGTCTATGGTACTTCCCAATAATAGCAACCAGGAAATTTTGATCATATATGTAGAGAACATTGTATGTTGTAAATTGTATATTGTATAATTTGTCACCAACATTTACATGACATGTCAACTACAGTCGTGAATGAAATCAAATACATATAATCGTTAAAAATTATATATTAGATTATATTATATAATATACAGGGTGAGTCTTTGACCACTGCGTTAATTTTAACCATAGATTCTTGACGTCAAAAGAAATATTTTCTTCCTATAACATTTTTCCATATTTGGCCCCATTCAAAAGATATAGGTTGTTGAAATTACATAAAAAAATTGCATTTTCACCTGTAATATTCAAACGACAATATCAATTGAAATGATCTCTTGTAGAAGGTTTTTGATAACAGTCATGCATATTTTGGCATCACTACTTTCTCACTACTACTCTACAGATTGGTTAAATTGCATGAAAAACAAATATCGCTTGAACTAAAGGTCCCTATCTCGTACTTCCTGAAATCATTAGTCTTTTTTGCATATAAAATCATTCCTCATCTTTTCTCCTAAATTGCACCATTCTTGAGATATTTGAAGTTGAAAGGAATTGAATCGATATAATTTTGTCCAAATTTTCTGATTTTCCCAAATCCAACTCTGTGCTGAAATGATTCAATCATCAGATTTGATCAATGTTGCCATATTTTATGTCTTTATCAAATATTTCTACAAAAGGTTGGGGAAATCTCTCCAGTCTATGGTTCCACCACTAAACACTATAGATGAAAATAACCACTGAACAATTTTTGTCTAACATTCACCACAAAGTCTAAATTGCCATTTGCTGTATTCATTGTTAATGATGTGTAGCACCTTGTTTAATATTTAATCCAGAATAATATTCCATAATAAATAGAGAAAAAGTTTTCCATCACTCTTCGGTATATTTTGACCGTTGAAATAGGTAAAGTATTTTCTGTCCGGACCTGTTAAATTGAAGACTTGTCTTTATGAAGAGCTGGTTTTTTTTATAGCTTCAGACTTTCAGGGTTCATCAAATTATATCTATTCTAACATAGGAATGCTGCAAATTGAGCTCATATGAGTTTTAAAAACTTCGAACCCAGTCTCCTAGATTTGTTTTATACCTTTATTATCTTTATTTCATACACCGATTCAACCTTGTTCACAAACTTAGGAGATAATAGAATGTGACTTAGTTTTAATATTTCTGAATGTTTGGTGTGATGCATGGTTAATTAAAATTCAATCAATATTGAAACTGGAAGCTATAAGCTTATAAACAAGAAAGATTAGAATAGAATGCATTTTCTGACCATAATCATTTCATACTGAATTGAATAATTTAAAACTATCGATATTATCCTTCCAATATTTTCCACATTTTTCTGAAAGTAAGCTACAAATAACTGTTGACAGTTTTAAACAGAATCAAAACAACAAGGAACCACAGAACACTTTATTTGGAACTACCCACCACGTTATAATATTTTAATGTGATAATAATAATGATAATTATAATAATTCACTCTAATTATTCTGTGGAAAATTATAACTAAAGATCAATAATAGTTACAAATATTACCTTTCATTTAAAAAAACATTGCAAATATTAATTTTTTCGCTCCTGTGGTTCGGTAATAAATTAATATTCTATGGTAAGGTATTAAAATTTGACATAATCTATGAATAACCATTATTCAATATTTATGTTCTTGTTTACGTAATTAAAACAGATACTCTGATTATAAAAATCAGTAATCAGTAATTATAGTCTAAACAGAATAGATTCATATTAATGATTTAACAAAAAATTTTTTATTAAAGAACAACTAGTTGATTTTTCAAAATCAAATTTAGGTATTTCTTCAAGAAAGTATAATTGCACACCTAAATCTGGAAATACTTGTAATCTATCCAGGTAAATTTTTATTAGGATTCACGACAGAAAATAATCATCAAGCAAAGTAACATCACTTTAAAATGATTATTCGTAGTGACATCATTCATTGTTGTTGAAGATTTCGAAAAAGATTTTCATATTTTTAACAGTATATCAAGAGACCTCATAGACCTGCTCACTGGTCTCTGTCAAGGAAAAGAAACAGAAATATCAGTGTTTGGAAAATCATAGATGATTTTTTCTGGCTTTGAGTGAAAAAAAAAGCACAGTGACAACCTCTTGCCTTGGAAGTTTCATAGAAATGATGGTTTTCATGATTTGGAAATTTTATGGAGAAAATTACAAATGTATGATGATAACACCCAATAATTCTGAGGTTTTTTTGGAATTTCTCACTAGAAAGGCATGGTTTATAGTCTTGAAGTAGAAAGAAAATATAGTAGAACAACAAAAATCTATGTTTATGGTGTTGAATTTTTTTTACCAGAAAATTAGTATTTTGTATCTTCCTTCTGGATATGGACCTCATCGGATGAAACATGAGTGAGTGAATCATTTCTTAGAGGGAATATAATGTTTTTAAACAATTCAGATTCAATAGTGGATGCTGTGGAAAGTATTTTTCATTCAAACTCTACTTGACTACAGAGGGGTATTTGCCTAATGTGAAAACTTAAAATGCTTATAACTTTTCAACGCAGCTGAATATAGAAAAACCGTAATGGAAAAAGTGTTTCTTTTGATCTCAAGAACCTATGGTTAAAATTAACGCAGTGGTCAAAGACTCACCCTGTATAAATAATTGTTATCTCATATATTCTCAAATTTCATTGTCGTAGTTTCTTTTTTACTTGAAGATATTACTATTCTTTCATTTACTCAAGAGAAAAAAGAACTGAAAATAATATATCCGTCTGATATATGGATCTTTGCTATTATTGACATTAATCGGACTCATTAATCAGTGTCAGTTGGGAGAAAATTAATCGAAAATTTTCATAACGGTGCAACAAGATACGTTGTCAAAATTTAGAAAAGCACTGACGTAGGTTTTTAGAAGAAAGGAATTTGAGATTCGAAACAACTTAGGGAAAACTATAAAAATTTATTTTTAATTTGCGATATTGCTATACATTTGTATGTATATCACATTGTTTCAGAATACCGGAAACACTCTCGTTCACCTGAACAGACTGCTTATGGTTGTTATAGTGAATATTTAGTCACAAGATGCTCAACATGAGCGGCAAATCCATATGATCTAACGTCAATGCCTTCTGAATTTTTTTCAGTAGATTTTCTGATAATAATCTCAAAGAAGTTATAAACATTATTACCTAAGATTATATCAAAGGACCCTCATGATTTATGATTCTATTGATATCAATGAATGAGTGGAATGAAATTGATTGATCGAACATTATTTTTGATTTGAGGTATTCGAGCATAGTGACCTGTCTGACACTTGTGAATTATAAATGGGATGATTTATCTTCTATACTCACAGAATATCCTTATTAATCAGATTCGAAGAATTTTACTCTACGTACACCATAAATCCAGACAATCTCAAATAACTCAGAAATTATTGAATTTAGGAGCATAATCATGTGAGAAAACTATCATTATTTTGACCGCAGAATCCAACACAATTATAAAAAAATAGGGTTCTAATTCGAAAAATAGAAGTTATGGCCAATTTAAGATCACAATTTTCAACACAAAATTTGAAACACCCTGTGATGATATTTTTGAAATCCAAAAGATGCATGACCTTTTCACATCCTTCCTCTTCGATGTTGTAAAAACGGTTTACACAGGATATTTAAAATAAGAATAATGAACATATTACTGACTGAACATATTTGACTTTTTTTCCAGTTTTTTTTTTCGATATTTTGAAAACTATTCGATTTAATACAATGGTTTTAACAGAATTGTATTCACTATTGAATACTCGATCAAATTTTTTCGTCAAATTTATTTTCACTCCATGTATAACCGGAAGTTTTTGGGCTTCGAAAATATTTAAGCTCTGTAGAGAACTTCGAACAATATCATATTCCCAATTTTCAGATTTCAACTAAGTCTAGTTCTCCAGAAACGTCTAATAGGCACTCGAACTTGAGGCACCCTGTATATTTACTGTAAATTTGACATCGTGACAATTTTCATGAAATTCTTCTAACCAATTCATTTAAACATATTCCAAATAACAAATTGATCAAATTCATAATCTAGGAGTCATTGAGGAAACCAAATTTCATGTGTTTATAACTGCTAGACTATTAGACGCATTTGACTAAGCAACGAACCTAACCGAAATAATTGGACACTGAACATATTCTAAAATATAAAAATTCTACCTCATCTACTCAGGAAGATGGGGAATTTGTGGCCGATCGGATGTCCGGCAAGACATACTCAAGTTTGACCACGCCTTCTACTAGTTTGATGAGAGAACAAGCGCGACCAAATTGAATTTACTACAATCAGTCTCGAGAACTTTGTAACTACGAGGGGACTTTTTTTCAGATCTTAAAATTAATATATTTATCCCTTTAAAAATGCTTGATCTTTGTCTGAAAAAATACGCCGAAACTGCATCTTTCACTTCTTCATCACTTAAAAAAGTTTCCTCCCAGGAAATTCTTTCTTTAATAGATAATAATTGCTGGGAGCCCGGTCAGGACTGTAAGGTGGATGAGCCAAAATTTCGTAACCCACTTGTGCAGTAGACACCTCTGGTCAATTTTTTTCAATGGTTTTATCTCATACTCCAACCATTCATGCCAGTTGTTTTTTTCTTCAAATGGGCATCTTCCACTTTTGAATAATTACCGGAGCTGTCGCCTCAATCGGCCGTCCTGGGCGCTGGTCGTCAACAAGTGAGCCCCTGCTTTTCTTGAAGAGGTTATGTCACTTGTAAACCATAGGTTTACCAGGGCAAGAGTCCATAATAATTCCATAATTTACGGTATCTATGTACTGTCTACTATGAATCAGTACATCCCTTAGCCCTCATTTACATCTGTCTCTGTCCTTTTTGTACTGGTGACCACGACCAGGACTTATTCACTCTCCCTCTTTGTATTTATCGCGTGACTCGCATGGCTCCATCGCTTCCTGGTCCTCATCGAGACAAAGTGGGACATTTGAAGTGAGGTGGTTCATTGTATAAAGATTACATTTCCTCCTTCGTGTACGCGACAAATGAGCCGCCTCTTGTAAGAGGTACCCAACACTATTATAGTTTTCATTTTATGCACCTGCATGTTCCCATCCAATTTAAACACACGATAATTGTCAACAAAAGATGATATACCGAAACCATTGATGTTCGACATGTACGATACAAAGTCCCTAAAATGTTGTTTTTCCTAAGTCACGCCAACTGACAAAATGCAATACAAAAGTCACTAAAATGCACAATACGAAGTCCTCATAAAATTTCGACGGTTTTGAACAAAATTTCTCTCAAATAGAGAAAACATCGTCTGAAATTCATCGCAATTCGAACAATCTTGCGATCGTAAACTAGCGATAAAGGAGCGAATTTCGCATTTTGCAACTTGTTGCATCATAAATAAGAATTTCAAAATTGGCAACCAAGAAAGAAACCTAATTGTTACAGAAAAAGTCGTTAGAAATTGTTCAGCAAATTGAGTAATACAAAGACCCTGAATTGAACCAATCTCAAGTCATAAATATTCGGGTCATGGAGTGGCATTGAAGTTGTATAAAAAATGAATTAATTGATTTTTATTGTGTTTGGGGTTTGGGGATTTTCCACTGCTTTTTTATTTTTTAGTTTTTTTATGAGTTTTATTATATTTTGAATTTTTTTACACAAATACCCCTAGCAGTTATACCAGCAAAGTGCGGAATTGGACCAATACATTAAGTCACATGGTATGCAAACGTAATGACTAGTGCAGCTACGCAGGTGAGGAATCAAGCACTCTGACTACCCACGTGGGAAGGTTATGATTTTATATGTTTTATAATTTTTTTTATCATTTTAAACTTTTCAATTTTTTTTTGGTACAGTGGTACTTTCCTTCAACCCAAATTTTGTAGGATATTTGAGACATGTTATTCAGCCGTGTGAGGTACTCTGTTGATGTATTTGTTACTATCTACATCTGTTGATAAAAAAAAGAAGCTGCATTAAACGATCTCAATAGACTCCTTTCAGCTAATAATTTCTTGGTATAATTTCATCTGAAATAACTCAATAAGCAGGATGACTGTTAATAAATATGATGGACTTTGGGAAATGGTTACTCAGTGATATTTAATGGGGGTAAAGATAAATAAAAATATGGATAACTGAGAAAGACCGGATATAGGATCCATAATTATAAGCTCGAATTGAAAAAATTTGAGTATATATATAAGTGAATACCCATACTTCATTGAGACAATGGTCGCCTTATTTTCCGAAAAACTGGACATGTCGCAATAGTACCCACTAAAACAACGCATAACAATCAATTCTGAGTGGTACACAACCGTTTGTTTGTCTTCCAAGAAATCATGTAAACGAACCGCCAAAGACGGATCACCCTTCACCATGACAGTCCAAGTACTGACACATCGATTTAATGAGTCATCCGCCCTATAGTCCAGACTTGGCACCAGTTCTTTCAAATTTTTTTAGTTGCAGTAATTCATCATTTATTATTTCATAATGAACTTGATTGAGATATTTGGACAATTAACTTAAAAATATCCTTAAAATATATATATATATATTCTTTTGAACTTTCTGCTTACATTATTCAGTTAAGATATGAAAACTCTATTCCATCTCCTCCGGCAAACAAATAGTATATGGCTGGACAAACACAAGTTTGACCAAGAATTCTTAATCAATTATTTAGGCTAAACTATATAGCTCAAGAAAAAAATGAGGGAAGTCTTGACGCGAGGTCAAGAGATTTAGCTTCCTTGCTTTAGAGTCTTTTTCTCTACTCTGGATCAAGGTGATACTAATATAACCGCCACGATGAATGAACAGACTTAAATCTCAAACAAATACTCACAGTTAACCCTCTGTTTGGTTCGTGTCTATAATTCGCTTCTAAATATCAACTCTATCGAAATCCATTCATAAATATTTTTTTCAATAATCTATACATCATTAACTCAAGTCCAAATCACTAATAGTTAATGCAGTTTACTTTCATTTTAGTTTCAGTCACAATCTTGTTTCACTTAAAACTGTACTAATTCAAAGTATGATCACTTGAATGCATTTAGCAACATAATCAAGAAAATTTTTCTATCGCTGAAAGATATCTCCTACCAGAATTTCGGTCGGGCGAACACTTATATATTCAAATAAAAATTACACAAAATTATGATTATTCGGAATACAATCCTCTGAAACCTCTAAATGACATTACGAGTATTACATTAAACAACATATTATATCCTTTTAGATGAGTCATTTTGATTAATTATCCACCAACTGGAATTGAATCAATAAGTCCGACCGATGTCCATCGAATGTGTTATAGCAGCGCACAATGAAATTTCTAACGGGTTTTTGGAAATATCTTTCTTGCGATCTTAAGAAAATTCGTATTTAGAGAGATGCAAAGTTTCCTGTAGTTTAATTTTCAACGGACATCTAAAAGTTTTCACACAAAATTTTGTTCAGATACAACGGTAATTTCTTTAAGTTTAAGGTATTGGAAAAAACATTTCAAAAATTCTCTTGTGTGTTGATTACTGCGAAATTCTGCAAGAAGCCTTTTTGTTTCTAACTAATTCGTAATATATTTCAAGTAACAACTTGATTTGATGGATATTCTAGGAATTATTGAGGAAACCAAATTTCAGATGGTTATAATACTTGAACTTTTGGACGGATTTCCCCAATAACGAAATATTTGGAAAGTCAACCTATTCTGAAAATATAGAAACTCTAGCCCATCTCTTTAGGAAGATAGAGAGTATACGGCCGGCCAACGAAGATACTCAAGTTTGACTATGTATTCTTCATCAGGAAGACAAATCCAATACATTGAGACCATTTTAGGCTCGATATTCGAAAATGACAGACATTTGGCAAAACGATAGCACACTGCTCTACTAGAACGTTCGCCCAATATGCAGTATTGCAGGAAAAGTCCTTGTAATTGTCGAAATATTAATACATTGATTTTCATTGTTTTTGGTGGTTTCAGGGAAATTCCAATGCTTTTTTAAGAACTGACCCTGATGGTGAGGTTGGAAAGTGTTCCTGTGCCCGAGGCTACACAGGTTTGAATTTATTCGTTATATTCTCGTCAGCACTTTAATTACCATCAAGGGTGACTCCATAGACCAGTAATAGAGATTAAGGGTCTAAGAGTAAGTTCTTTTAATTTTTCAGCTTTTTTTGTGTTTTCGTTTTTTTTTTCAACAATTTTTTTTTGTATTTTTGTATTTTTTTTCTAATAATTATAGATGCAATGGAATTTCCCAAAACCTTAATGCTATATGATTTCACTGGAATATAATTTGGCATGTGATGTACTCTGTTGATTTATTTATTGGTATCTACATCTGTTGATAGATAAGAGAAACTATTATCGGAACTACAGGAGCTAATCTGGCAGTGAATGCATTAGAACTTACTCAATATACCGAATGCGCTTTCAATATGTGCCCAACAACATGAGCAGACTATTTCATTGTAAATTTTGAATGTCATCATGACCTAAAAGTTTCCAAAGCGTAATCAATAATTTATATAAAGTAAGTAAGTAAAAAAATATAAAATAATGCCAACAATTCATATTTCTGAACCAAATAATGTAGAGGCAAAGTATTCTGATCTCATAGATGCTCTCTCTGTATGTGTATAGTACTGTCAACAGTAATAATAGAATCTTGGACCTGATCTTATGTAATCAGTTTCTTTTGTCTCAAGTTGCTCCATGTAACAGTCCATTGGTGGGAGAAGACAAGCACCATCCTTCTTTAGAGTTTATGCACAAATTAAATATCAAATATATTTCCAAAGCAAGTACTTGGATCTATAATTTTAAAAAGGTGATTACGATAGCATAAACAATAAACTGTCTTCCTTACTGTGGTCTAATTTGTTCTGTAGTGGAGATGTTGATTTTGATCTTGATTTATTTTATGGTATACTTGATGGTATTATTGAGGATTATGTCCCAAGAAGGCATATCAACTCTAGGTTTCCCCGATATTTTTCTAAACATACCATAAAGATAGTAAAAAAAAAGAATAAAATACATAGAAAATTGAAAATTATAATAATACAAAAGATTTACTTGAATTTCGGCGTCTCAGAGCATTGTCAAAAATCATGATCAAATGTGATTATTCTAATTATATTAAATTTGTGGAAGATGAACTGCCCAATAATCCCAAGATTTTTTTCAATGTTGCATCAGCAAAGAGTAGACATAGCAAGCTTCCTCTTCGATGAAATATAAAGATGAAGTTAGCACGGGCGGAGTAGAGATATGTAATAGCTTTGCTCAGTATTTCCGTAGTGTTTTCGTTGAACCTCTAAACTCACCCAACGGGATAGACTTTACTGCAGCTGATTCTCCTGCTTACCTCTCAAAAATTGTCATAACTGCCAAAGAAATTGAAAAATCTATAAGATCCCTGAATCAATGTAAGGGTGCCGGATCTGACGGTATTCCATCATATTTTGTTCGTAATTGTCCTGCTTTGTGCCTTCCGCTTGAGCATATTTTCAGTTTGTCCTTCGCATGGGCAGATTTCCTCGGCTCTGAAAATTGCATCGGTTGTCCCTATTTTCAAGGGTGGAGATAATTCTATTATTGAAAACTACCGGCCCATCAGCAAATTATGCGCCTTTTTCCAAACTCTTCGAGAGGCTTGTTTATGATCATTTGTACAATTTAGTGAAAAATCAGATAATTCCTGAACAGCACGGGTTTTTAAAGGGAAAGTCTATAGAGACTAACCTTTGTTATTCATGACCTCATTGGAGAGGGCAATGGATGAGCGTCTGCAGGTTGACGCTGTTTACGCCGACTTCAGTAAGGCATTTGATAAAATTTCACACAGAATTCTCTGTCATCGTCTTTCTAGGGTCGGCGGGGGGGTGGTCTCTTGGACTGGTGCGAATCCTATCTAACTGATAGAGTGCAATTCGTTTCTGTAGCAGGATGTAGATCGGCCGAATTCACATGTTCATCTGGTGTGCTCATCTCCGGCCTTTATTTTTCTTGATTTATATCAACGATATTATTTCCGTTTTTCGTAGATGTAGAGATCCATAGAGGACTGTAAGATCATACAGGGGGAACTGGAGAAGTTCTCGGAGTTTTGTCATTTGCACAATTTATTCTTGAACATTTCTAAATGCAGAACAATTACATTAACACGCAATAGAACTCCTTTTCTTTTGCAGTATAGTATTGATCAGACGACATTGGAAAGAGTTGATCACATCAGGGATCCGGGTGTAATTCTGGATGAGAAGTTAACTTTCTCATTACATATCGACAGTATTGTCAACTCTGCTAGTAGAATGTTGGGATTTATGTTTAGGGGGTGTAGGGTTTTTAGAGGGATCAAGCCGGTTTTTAGTATATATTATGCTTACGTTTTTAGCCGATTGAATTTCGCTTCGGTCGTTTGGAATCCGCAATACAAAATCTACATAGAACGAATCGAACGAATACAAAATAAGTTGCTGAAATATTTGAGTTTTAGAGGTAATTTCTCTGTTTCAAGGAATAATGATAATTTTTATAACATGGCCAGAAAACATTTCAACTTGATTTCGCTTGAGAGCAGGCGCACTGTGGGTGATGTAGTTTTTTTAAGGAAAATTGTAAGTGGTGAGTTGCAGGTACCGGATTTATTGCAGGAAGTACATATTAATGTTCCTAATGTTAACTTAAGATCGTTCGAAACTTTCCATGTACCATTTAGAAGGACAAATGCATCTAGGAACTCTCCGCTAATTAGAATGTTCCGGGCCTGCAACGAGCTACGAATTATCGATGTATTCCATTGTGCTAACGTCAAGCTACAGCTGAAGAGACATTTTTTGGTGCAGTGAGTTTCGGATTTCCTTTTTTCTTTTGATGCTTGATTTGGTATGGGGGTTTTCGCTGATTTTTATTTGTAACTTTTTAATTTGTGGATACTGTTCATGGGTCTTTGACCTGTTTGTGTTCCCAATGTAGAATAAATAAATAAATAAATAAATGGGCATTTTTTAGTGATAATAACATTTCGGTATAAACTTTATACAACGTACTTGACACCGAAACTCTCGCTTGACCTTGAATTAGGCCATATACATATATGAATATACGCCACATACTTTTCGCGATCATCTTCAGAAACAGTTTGTCGCATGAAGAAAAAATTCAAATAAAATCTGTACAGGATTGTATACTCTCTAACTTTTATAAAAAATGCAAATCTCATTAAACAATAGAACGACGCGGACAGGATAACATTTGTACCTTTTGAATAAACATTTAGAACGACAAAGAAAGATTTATGTCAATTTAGAGTTTATTTTATTTAATTCCGTAGAGAAACCCCTAATATGACAGGGCTACCAAGGCCGCTCTGATGACTGAATGAAAACGAACAGAATAAACTTGCCGTACGGAACAGTTGAAAAGATTAATCATTCTTCGAAGATCAGATAAATACTTGACTGTCTTAAGATGCGTCTTGAATCCGATAATATATTCTTCTCGGTAGCTTCCTTTT